>PVIY010037395.1:0-24704 GCA_004026745.1 Myrmecophaga tridactyla
GACACACTGAACTGCCCTGAGCAGCGCCTGTGGACCAGACAGCACCGAGCCACCAGCGCCATCGTCACCCCTCCTCCACTCCCCCATCCCCACCCGGCTGCCTGGCTCACCTGCCAGTGTGCAGTCTGTGCTTCAGAATGTGTTACTGTCATGATAAATATGTTAGATAATGGAAATTTGCATGGAAGACAATTTATGAGGAAACTTAACTGGACCCGGAGAACGATTCTCAGTTCACCTACCGGTTTCCCACGCCCCACCTCCTCCAGCACGCTCAGCTCGTGCGATGGCTCCTGATGAAACCGGACAATTCCACTAAGGACCGGCCTGAGGAAAACCGAAACTGACAGTACAAGCACTTCTTGGGGTGTTCACCGTTGGGGGTTTTCGCTGTTTTCACGGAGCCAGCAGACCTGAGTGTGTGAGGTGAGGCACGGTGAAAAGTCCCTGGTTACTCGGCACCTGGCTCAGAAAGCCAGGGGAGTCCCTCTCAGGATTCCTTGGTCCCCCCAGTAAATTCAGAGCCCCAGGCATGTATGGTAACAAAGTAACAGCAGGTTGAGTCTATCTCAACAGCCTGTCTCTCAGGAGAGAGATTTTTGTTGTTCTTTATTTATCTTTTAGAACTATTTGACTTGCTCACTTTCTTTTCCTTTTTTTTTTTAACACGAAAGAACCTTTCTTATTAACATAAGCACCTTCTTCATGAAAATTAAAAATACATTCATATTCGTCTCACTCTAAATTTTACAGTTCAGAGATATTCGCTATTTTGTTGCATATTCTTCTAATTATTTTCTCTGTTTATACTGGGGTGGATCCAGATTTTAGCAAGTCCATTTTTAAATAAAACAAAATGAAAATATTAATTCAAGTGGAACATTTACTTTAAATGAGCAAGGAAATAATCACCAATAACACATTCTAAAAAGCTGGCAGGTGCTACAAATATTTTCCATCAGCTTTCTGTTTTCTGTTAGATTGCTTCCTTCCTGTCATATTTGAATTTCAGTATCAGCAATAATTCTAACGTATGAGTGTGAAACATACACAAAAGGAATTTTATTGCATTTAGATATTGCATTCTTTAGTCTCATACTACAGAACTATAATTTTGTGTAATCACCTTACGCTTTTACTGTATGTGTTGTGTTCTAGATTGAAGTAGGAGGTGTGCTACTGAAACCTTATAGGCTTTGGTCATGAACTGTTTTTCTTTGCCAAGAATGTTCTGAATGAATGGTAAAGACAGTAATCGCAATTCCACTTTCACCAACATGATTGTGTGAAATGGGTTTTTTGATAATATCAGTGGTAAAAAGTAAATTCAACAGTTACATGTTAGGGATTCACTTTTTATAACCCTAGCAAAATAGATTCCTAATATGACATTTGTATCAATAAAACAGTTACAGAAAATAAAATACCAGAAAATAAAATTATATGTTGACATTTAAAAATTTGCCTTTTTCCTTTGATATGTGATGTGATTGTTCTAAACACCTCTCTGTTGAAAAGTTTGTCTTTTAATATGAATTTATATCCTGCCCTTCCTAAATTTAAATGCTAAAGTGTACTCTTCTTATCAGTTTATTTGAACATCATAATTCCATGGAATCTGAATAGAAAGTGAGATCTTGTTGGTTTGCACAGGTTAGTGTGATGTCTTTATATATCCCAGATTAAATTGAGCTGAGAATAAAAAAGTATTTGCAAAGTCTCCTTGGGGGCCTGGGGAGAAAGAAGGAAATATTCAACTTCCACATCTGGGGAATTACCGATATTCTCACAAGCAGTGGAGACAACCAATTCAATCGGCTGAGCCCTCAATCTTGGGGCTTGCCCCTATGAAGCTTATTCCTGCAAAGGAGAAGCTAGGCCTACTGATAATTAGGCCTAAGAGTCACCTCCAGAGAACCTCTTTTGTTGCTCAGATGTGGCCTCTCCCTCTAAGCCAACTTGGCAGATGAAATCACTGCTCTCCCCACCATGTGGGACATGACTCTCAGGGGTGTAAATCTCCCTGGCAATGTGGGAATGTAAAATAATACAACTAGCTTTTAAAGCAGTTTTAGGGTATTTTAAAAATTTAGACATACACCCATACTATTACCCAGCCATTTCACGTCTGGGTATTTACACAAGCGATATGAAAGCATCTGTCTAGATAATGACTTTAAAGTGAATGTTCAGGGGTGCAAGGGTAGGTCAGTGGTAGAGTTCTCACCTGCCATGCCGGAGAACCAGATTCAATTCCTGGCCATGCACTTCCCCAAACAAATAAACAAACATGCAAACAGAAAGAAAAAAAAGAAAAACCAACCAAACAAAAAATTCAACAAATGTTGTTGCAATAAGGGGATACTCACATGGAAAAAGAATGAAATGTGACCCCTGCCATATGTCATAGAAAATGAATAAATATATAAATAAATAAAATGTTCATAGCTGCTTTATTTGTAATAGTCAAAACATGGAAATAACCCATCTCCATCACAGTTGAATGAATAAACGAGTTGTCAAATACTGATACAGGGAAATGCTCCTCAGCAATAAAAGTAACAAGTGTATAATATGCACAGTAATTTGTACGAAAAGCAAGGGAGCAAGAACAAAATGAGTATAGGCTATATAATTCCATTTATATATAATTCTAGAAATTGCAAAGTAATCTATAGCGACAGAAATCAGGTTAATAGTGACATGGGACGGAGGGTGGGAGGAGCAGGAGAGAGAGTTTACAATGCACATGAGGAAACATTTGAGAGTGATCATTGCATGTTTGAGATGACAGTTTGATAGATGTATATGTATGCCAAAACTTCTAAAATTATACGTTTAAAAGAGCTGCCATTTATTGTATGTCAATCACACTTGAATATGATTGACATACAATAATATTCAATAATGGTGTTTTTAAAGATGTTTTCCAAAAGAGCTTATTATCTTCCACTGTGGCCCAATATCTGCCTAACTTCCTTTTAAGGATTACCATATAAAAAAATGCCACTACCACCCCCATAGGGTTTTCCCTTCTTCCGCTGAACCTGCCCAAAGTCATTTAAAAATTTTTAGTTATCAGGATTAACCCTCTCTTAAAGCCATAGCTAACAGGATCTTAGAGATTTTACAGCATGAGACATACCACCATAACATAGGAATCAAGTAATCCTTACTCACGCTGACCCAGATAGCATGTATGTAGTAAGGAGAAAGGATCTTTATGTAGATGTTCAAGTGACTCCAGAGATGCAGAAGGGGAACATTTATTAGTACTCATAGACCCTGGCTGGAACAGATGAGCAGCGTGCCTCGCAGTGTCACACTGGGAAACACATCAGAAACCGAGACCCAACCAAGCAAGTGTGGAGCAAAAGGTTGTGGGGGGCCTGGGGAATGTGCCTTTGTAATGTTATATGTGGAGCTGTAGTGGCTGGTCAAGCAAGTGTGAGAATCGGGAAGTTTTTATTTGACTTTCATAGACGCACAAACCCAGGTAAGATGCAGGGAGGAGAGGGAGAAGCTGTTGATCTTGTATAAGAGGGGTGGTCCCTGAGAGATCTAATGACAGGGTCTAAGATGCTGAGGTTATGATAGTGCAAATGTCCCTTATGTTACTACTGAGCTGTGAGTGCTGAGCCTGCCAGGGAGAAAAGGCCCTATTTTATTTTAACTCACCACAGAGTGGTTGCTACAAAGATCTTATGAACTGTCAAAGTACTTAATGTTCCAAAAGTCTGTATGGTTTCTCTACCCTCCCATTGCAGTATTTTTGCTTTCTTTTCCCCATGCTGTTTAACTTTTATATTCTTGGACTATAAAAACTTGATAAGGAAGATACAGGGAAATGACAGAGATGATTAAACAAACAAACAAATGAACAAACAACAACAAGAAAACACCCAAACAGTTGATTAGAAAACCTGAGGAAATGGAAAGGAAGTCTCTATGCAGAAGTTGGGCCATTCAAAGTACTCTGTTTTGAGACAATGGTAGAAAATAATAAATTTCCTTGAGTTCTTAATCATTTTATGACTTATACAGGCATCTCTGTAATTACCACCATCCAACATTTTAGTTTCAGATGTTCTCTGGGTAATAACTTCACAGTTAGGTTACTCCCCACAGCATCTGTCCATGCAGAGTCTCACTGGTGCCTTACAGGAAACTGACCCTGCCCTTCTAGAACTCAGGTTATTTCTTGATAAATTATCCCCACTTCCCTTTTGTGTAGTAAGACTCCAAAACAAATTCAGCGATCAACAGGGAATCAAATAAAAGCCTGTGTGATGTGTTGGCTATCCAGGATTTATACTGGAGTCAAACAGTAGCTGTGTGATGTTTAGCATGTCCCTTAAGCTCTTTAAGCCGCTTTTTAGAGAATGGTAATAATGCAACTTGTTTGTAGGTTAGAGTTGGGGCTAAACGTAAAAAACAATACATGCTATTGCACTTCTTGATTGTTATAAGAGAGAGCAAGAGGAGAGGAGAACATGGAGGGCAACAAATGATTAAGAAATAAGGATTTGGAGATTAGGAAAAAACATTTCAGGAGACCAGAGAGAAGATATTGTTCCAAGAAAAGATCTGTATTTCCAGCCACGGACTTCTAGGGTTTCTGTTTTGTTCTGTGTCTCTATTTGGAGGAGAATGAAAAGGAGGAGGAAGTGGAAAAGGAGCTGACAAATGAGCACAGTCAGACCAGTGGGCAATGAATGAAGCTAATGCCCAGCCAAGGAATTCAGGGAAGGAGTTACAGAAGGCTGGATCAGAAATGCTGGAGGGCGTTCAGAGTTCAAGGCACAGAGAAGGATGCTGCCTTTTAGGATGTAGGAGAGTAGATTTGTTAAAGTGGAAGCCCTTCCAATCAAGTCACTGAGCAGATTTCTAGTTGTAAAGGGTGAAGGAGGGGATGGACCCAAAGCAATTGGATCTCGTTAGTGTGGGGTATTTCAGAAGGAAGAAATTGACATGCAAATAAAGTACATGTTATGCTAAAAAGTACTGTTTTCATGAATCTTCCTCATCTTTCAGTGCACGTTTTATTTTTATATTTTTTCCTTTTGTTTCTAACAGTGTCAGAGTTTACACTGTGCCTCATTTACCATGCCTCCCTTCTCATAAAAATAACACTTGCAGCTGCAGTCACAGCAGGCCTGAGCGAGTTCCATCAAAGACAATGGTAACTTCATCATATCCCCAGTCAACACAGATGATTTTAAGAAAGAGAAAGACGTTGCTAAAGCCTTTCAAACTCTCAATATATGTCCCACTTCTGCTGGTTCCTAACTAAACACCAAGCAGAGAAGTGGGCACTAAAGCATATGCTACCTGCCTCATGGCACAAGATTTTCATCTGATCTGGTGTCCCACATCAGCTCAGCTGCCTGTCTTGGCGGTAGTCATTTTTAAGTAAACTGACCCTTACAAAGCCTTTCCTCCCCTGCCCCAGCCTCATTACAGGGTCTAAGACCTGGAGCAGAGATCCTTGTGAGAAGACTGCTTTGATCAGAAAGTAAGAATTCTTACCTGTTTTTTCTCTACAGTGGAGGTGGAATGATTTCTGTTGTTTTCTGCTTTCACTGGAGCTTTGTGTTTTTATCTCATTCCTTCAATGTCCTGAGGCTTTCCTTCATATGTCAGAAATAAAGACAACAAGCAGTCTTTCGAACTTATTTCGAGTAACATGAAACTGAAAGCACTGAGCTAGACCATGAGTCAACAACCATAAAAGGAGTTACTGGATGCTGTGTTCCAGGGTAGAGGGGTCTGACAGACTTTCTCAACTAGGACTTTCAAAATGCACTTTTACAAAAAACCTAGATGCCAATTGATTAAAAAAGAAAAAAGAAGTATTTGGATTATTGGAATGTAGTGAAATTTATCTCAAGGCTTGGCAGTCAGTTTGACAAATAAGAGAGCATGTTATATTTTGTTAATTTTTTTGAGATAATCAATACAGTCAAAATGCACTGTATTACCAATTTATAGATGCAGCAAGTGAGCCATGGGCATGTCTTATACCCTTAGGAATGTCCAAAACACACTGAGGAGGGAAGCTCCTAAGTCCTGCACCTTGATCCAGGTTTGATGCTGACTTCTTTACATCTCATAACAGATATTTTTCTCATGACTTATAGAAACAAAAACAGAAAGATTTAATCCCTTGTCCAAAATCACAGCACTGTAAGGCATCTGAATCCAAGCAGTTTTCAGCCAAACCCTCTTGTTGAATTACTTCACTGCAACTGCTTCTCTTTGTTTGCTAGGCAAATAATAATAATAATAATAATAATAATAATAATAATAATAATAATAATAAAGTAGCTTTCATCCATTGCATTTTTTCTAAGAGCTAGCTATGTTAGATATTTCATTCCATTCTGACTACCGTCATGAAAAGTAAGTGATATTGTCTCCATTTTACAGTGAAAACAAAGAGGCTGAGTGAGAACAAGCAAAATGTCTCCTACATTTCACTGGGCACATCACAGAGATGGGATGCAAATATTAAACTTTGTTTAACTTTGAAGTCTGTGCTGTTTCTCCCACTACTCAATGCTTGTGTAAGGGAGACAGAAAAACAAGGGCTCAGCTGATCCTACCATACCAGATTCACAAGAGGAAGTCAGTATCTGAACACTAAATAGATCCTCTCTTTACTTTTGCCTTTAAAAAATATGTTTGAATAAGCAGCACTTGAATTTGCTTTGGATATTATGATGTGTTTGGGTCTTTCAGTAGCTGTAACACGGCCAGTTTCTTTTTGCCAATGGGTGTTTGTGTCAGCAATTTTCCTCACTTGAAACTTTCTTTCCCCAGATCCTGGGAAATTTGGTCCTTTCTCACCCTTCAGTTTTCAGCTAAATGGCATTATCTCAGAAAGGCCTGCCACAATTCCTCTGTCAATTTACATCACATCACCCTGATTTTTTTTTTTTCATTTTATTTGCATCTATCTATAGTTCAATTTGAATATGTTTCCGGAACATAGAACTGGGATTGCCACAGAGTAGACATTCAATTAATGTTTTATGTGACTAAATATAAAGTGACAGTGAATATGAGGTTAATTCCACTGTTCTGCCAGTTTAAATATATATGCTTTTTTAAAACAGAGAAATAGTAAAATATTTATGTAAAGTATTTCATTGTGTTTTAGTTAGTTACACACTGCTCTAGGTTGAATTGCATCCCCCCAGGAGATATGTTCAAGTTCTAAGCCCCTATACTTGGTAATGTGACAGTTTGGAAATAGGGTCCTTGAAGGTAGAATTAGTGCACTTAAAATGAGGTCATACTGGAGAAGGGTAGGCCCTTTGTTCAGTCTGACTGGTGACCTTATATTAGGGGCAAAGAGACCCAGACTCATGCAGGCAGAATGCCACATGACAATGGAGGCAGCGATTGAAGTACCATAGCTGCAAGGCAAGGAATGTAAAGGATTGCCAGCAAAACACCAGAAGCTAGGAAGAGGGTAGGAAGGATTTCCCCTACAAGACTCAGATGGAGCATGGTCCTGCTCACACTTTGATTTTGGATTCCTAGCCTCTGAGCTGTGATGGAATTAATCCCTGTTCTTTTAAGCCACCAGCTTTCTTGTACTTTATTATGGTAGCCCTCAGAAACCGATACACAACAGATTTCAAATAAAATATTATTATATCTATGTAATGCAGATAGACTGGATTTTCTTATACATTGTAAAATAATTTTATTTAAACTCCTCACTTCCTTCTTTAATATGGTGACTTCCTCATTATTAAAGCTACTTATTTAGCTTATTTTTTCAGAGCACATCTTCCTTACATTTGTCAAAAGTATTGGAGCTATAGCACTCTGTGAATCTGCATATAACACGAGAAAAATTATCCTAAATTGTAGTTTCTCGCTTCTGTAAGTTATAGTACATGCAATTCTTTTTTCGTTAGTCATGTCAGCATAGATTTTTATGTGTATTTTTTAAATTAGAGAAGTCATAGATTTACAGAAAAATCATGCATAGAAAACAGTCCCATATATCACCTATTATTAATACCTTCTGTTAGTGTAGTACATTTGTTACAATTAATGAGAAAACAGTAATATAATTGTACTATTAACCATAATTCATCATTTATGAAATGTGTCATTGTTAGAATTATGCAATCCTATGTTAAAATTTTTTGTTCTGTTAACATATACAGAATCTAAAATTTCCCCTTTAATCTGATTCAAATATATAATCAATGCAGTTAATTACATTCACAAGGTTGTACTACCATCAGTGAATGCTGGTATTTATTGTTCTATTTTGTTTTTTTTACACCTCAAAACTTTAAAACATAGCAAAAGTACACATTTGAAGGAAGATGAGCACAGGCATTCTCCAAAGAAGGAGAAGCCTGTTTATTGCTTTTAGAAAGGGTCTTTAAAAGACTTTCTTTTAAAGGGTTTGAAATGCTTTAGTATTTATTTTTAAAATGTATAGTTTTTAATACACATTCCCTGGCATTCTCAGGATTGCGTTTTTCTTACTCAAAGAAGCAAAAATGGACTATTTTTACAAGGAAAAGTTCATATTTCTTCCAAAACCATTTTTCTCAATCTCAAAAACCCTTGAGATCCCATTATCTTATGCTTCAATCTCTATATTAATATTTTCTAAAATTATCCATTTAATACATTAAAGCTCATGTACCAATTTTTCTTTTTACTTAGAAAGTCTCAGGAATATTCCTGGCATTTTTTTTCTTCCTGATAACTTTTGAGTATTTCACAACTGACATGTGTTTTCATATCACCTACAAATTTTGTATCTACCTCTAGTCTTTTTTCTAGATCCTCTAAAAAATAGCAATACATCCTAAATGAATCCTTTATCTTCATGAAAAGCCCCCTTTTGTTTTTTCTCAAAGTGAGTCCCTATTTGTGAGAGTTTCTTTTTTGCAACGGAGAAAGCACACAGACACCCAACTTTTAATATACAGAGACATTCAGTATTTACTGTTGTGTAGTCATGCCCCCTTTGTTAGTTGGAAATTATTTATTATGATCTTAATGTAGTGTAAGTTTCAGCGTCCCTCTTTTGCACAGACATCTTCCAAGGCTTTGCAAAAGACTCTTGCAATATGTTTTACATGGTCAAATATTTCTACAAAATTTGAAAAAGTAAGTTTTGAATCTATTTCTGGAATGACAGAATGGGATGTTATGGACCCACTCCCAAGCAAAGTGAGCGTAACTGGTAAATATGTTTATTTAAAGCCTCTGGCATTTGACCTAAGTAAAGTTATACATCAAATGAAGAAATATTTATTCAGGAAATATTCCAAAATTTGGTAAGAACAATGAAAATCTGTGGCACTTGTTTTATGACCTGCTCCCTCTTCCATTTCAGTGCAGGTTTTCAAAATGTCCACTCTGTGAAGCTGTGGCCAGAAGACAGGACTCCCCATTCCTTAGCTTCCAATCAAGGTATGTGTTTTTTTCACTGGGAGAAAGAATATACCCGAATTTCTCACCTTCTGTGTTTTAGCTTGCTAAAGCTGTGAAATTCAATATACAACAAATTGGGTTGGCTTTTACAATGGGAATTTATTCACTTACAGGCTCACCGTTCTGAGGCTGTGAAAATGTCTAAATCAACAAGATGATACCATCTTTGAAGACTGAGCAAGGCACATAAAGACTTCAATTTGTCATTCTCTCCGGGGTTCATTGCCTCGGTTTCTGGCTTCTTCAAATGTGGCTTTTTTTAAAACTGTGTGCATATCCACAGCTCAGCATGTAACAGCAGAAGAGTCACATTTCATGAAAATGGATGTCACTAAAATGGTTTAGCCAGGTCCTGAAATAAGTAAACAAGCAGATGAAAACAAAAAATTCCTCCAGTTCGAAGAAGGAATCGGTATCCAAAGTTGATATACTACCTAAAATGTCTATTTAAAAAAAAAAATTATGAGACATGCCAAGAAATAGGAAAGTGTGAACCATACACAGCAAAAACAGCAACTAACATAAAATTCCACTGGGGGGTCCAGATGTTGTTGTTAACAGTCAAAGGCCACAAAGAGCCAGTATAAATATGGTCAAAGAACTGAATGAAACCATGATTAAAGAAGTAAAGGAAGCTATGATGGCAATGTCTAATCTGAAAGAGACTATTAATAAGAGAACAGAAATTATAAAACAACCAAATTGAATTTTTGGTATAGAAAGGCACAAAAACAAAATTAAAGATTCACTAGAGGGCTCAGCAGTACATTTGAACTTGGAGAAGAAGAATTGAGAGAACATGAAGTAAGTTAATAGAGATTATACAATCTGAAGAACGCGATAAAAAGGAAGGAGTAAAATGAACAATGACTTAGAAAAACGTGGGATGCCTCAAGATCACTAATATATATGTAGTGAGGGTACCAGAAGGAGAAGAGAAAAAGAAACAAAAAGAAAAAATATTTGGAGAAATATTTCACTTGCCTGAAAACTTTCCAAATTTGATGGGAAACATTAAATTTACATCAAGATGCTCAATAGTCTTGGATAAATGCAAAAAGATACTCACCCACATATGTCATAACGGAAATGTTAAAAGTCAAAGGAAGGAGAATATTATGAAAGCAGTAAAGGAAAAACGACTCATCATGTAAAAGGGTCTCCCAGTTAAATCAACAGCTGACTTCTCGTCATAACTATGAAAATCAGAAGGCAGTGGGTTTACATATTCAAAAAGCTGGAAGAAAGAAAAAAAGCAAGAATCTTATATCAAGAAAATGAGCTTTCAAGATGAAGGTGAGAATAATACATTTCCAGATACACACAAAAAACAATTCATTTTTAGTAGACTTGCCTTTCAAGAAATATTCAGAGAAACTCTTTAGGCTGACAGCAAGTGTCACCAGAGTATAATACAAATCCATAATGAAATACAAAGAACACCACTTTTAATTTTCCTAGGCTGCTCAAAGCAGATGCCAAGAAATAGGTTGGCTTTAACCAGGGGAATTTATTAGCTTACAGTTTGAGGCTATAAGAATATCCAAATCAAGGTGTCATCAATGCAATGCTTTCTTCCTGAAAACCAGCTTCTCTGCCACGTGGCAAGGCATATGTTGGCATTTGCTAGTCTCTCCCTTCTTGCTTTTGTAGCTTTCTTTCTCTTTCTGTATTCATTTCGTTTATAAAGGACTCCATAATATGATTAAGTGCCATCCTGAATGAGGTGGATCACACTTTAACTGAAGTAGCCTTGTCAAAAGAGCCTTAGATTCCACAGGAATGGATTAGATTTAAGAACGTTTTACTGGAGTACATTCAATTTCAAACTACCTCAACCAGTAAGGCAATTATGAAAATATATAAGATAGTATAAATTTCTTCTCTTAACTGATTTTAAAAGCAATTGTTTAAAACAATGTGCACAAAATTGCATTGTAGTAGAAATTGCAGTTCTACTATTACATATAGAAATGTAATATATTTCACAGTAATAGCACACAGGGTGATAAGGAGCAAAGCTATATATGGCTGAGCAAAAGACACTAGAAGTCATCTTGAATCCATGGAAATAAATGATGAGAATCATAAATGGCAAATAAAAAGGCTAATATAACAAGCTCTGTTAATATATTCCTTCTTCAGAACTCAGCTTTTTTCAAAGACAAAAAAAATTACATAAAGTAATAATTATAAGATTGTATTTCTGAGTTTAATAAAGATAAAATATGTATAGCAATAATAGCACAAAAGGAAAAAGAATCATAAGAATAATATTTCTGTATCTCATTGGAATTAAGTTTGAAAATGATTCCGATTAAATAAATGTGCATATGATAAAACTTAGAGAAATCATTAAAAATCAACTCAGAAAATTATAGTGAAGAAAATCATTAAAGGGATTAAAATATTATGCTTGAAAATACTCACTTAATGCAAAAAGATGTAGTAAAGGAGAAATAGAACAAAAAGTACATGAGATATATAGAAGTAAAAATTAAAGTAGCAATCAAATCCAATAATATCAACAAAAGTATTAAATGTAAATAAATTAAACAATCCAATCAAGAGGAAGATATTGCTAGACTAGATGAAAAACAATATTCAACTGTGTGCTGTCTATGGGAGCACATATAGATTCAAACATACAAAAAAAATTATAAGTAAAAGGATGGGAAAGATACATCATGTAAACAGCAACCATATTAAAGCTGGAGCGGGACAAAGTAGTTTTACATATAAAAGTATAATATAATATATATATATATATATATAAGTATAATCATTGGAAGGAAAGAAAGGAAACATTATTTGTTTGCAAATTGTATGATTTTATGCATAGAAAATTGAAATGTAACTACTGACACACTCTAAAAATTAAAAAAAATTGTGAGCTAGAAGACGGGGAAATCAGTTGTTTTTCTACTTACTAAGTTAAAAATCATATATAAAAAGAAATTCTACTTATAAGAGGTATACAATATGGAGTATATATTAATAATTCTTAACAAACTTGTACAAGACCTCCTAAGGTATAAAAGCTTTATTCAGAGATATTTAAAAAATTTAAAAAATGGTGATATATACAGGAAGGATCAACTGGAGGCTTCAGTAAAGATACCTAATCTCTGAAAATTTCAAAAAGTGTTCATTATTATGCAAATGAAATGCAAATCATTATTTTGGCATATATGAGTATTATAAAATTTATATGGAAAAATAAGTGTTCGAGTAAAATCATAAACTTTTTAAAAAGCAATTTTATTAAAACATAGTCACACACCAATTTATATATATAATAAAGAACATTATAGAAGGATGGTTATAATAGTAATAAAAACATAATTAAGCTGTATTAAGAAATATGGTATAATATTTGCACTTGTATGGGCAATAGACTAGAGATTCTGAAAACAAATATAGTAGTATATTGACATTTGACTTATGAAAACCTTGTTCCTTCAAAAGAGTGGGGGAAAGACTATTCTGATTAAATTGCATTGGGAAAATGATATATACAAAAAATGGTTTGGAACTGTATATCACAACACATGGATAAAATGAATTTTTCTTGGACCTAAAAGTCAGAGGTAAAATGATAAGTATTTTAGAAAATAATATAGGAATTAACATCACAGTCTTGTTTGAGAGAAAGAATTATTACTGTAGACACAAACACGCACACATACACACACCATAAAATAAAAGACTAAGTTTGACCACGTTATAATTAGGAGTTTTTTTCATCAAAGTCACCATAAAATGAGTTAAGAGGCTAGTCACAGAATGAAAGATTGCATTTGTAGTTAATCTAACCAACCCAAACCTCAGAACCAGAATATATAAAGAACTCCTATGAATCCAAAGAAAAAAAGATAGATGATCTAATAAGAAAAAGACAGAAACAGGTATTTCACAATAAAAAGCAAAAGGAAATAGCAAGTAAAATATTGAAAGGTCCTTTGACCTCACTTGTAGTGAGGAGAAATGGAGATGAAAGTTTCAATGAGATGCCACAACACAGCTATCAGATTAACAAAAGTTAAAAAATCTGATGTGGAGAACAATTACATTCTGCTGGTGGGTATATAGATTTTTAAGCACACTGACATGATGTTTAACCTGATTTAGAAAAATAGAATCTGCACATTCCTTGTGACGTAAGAATTCTATTTCTGGATAGAGTACACAAAAGGATCTTATTTATATGTGCATAAGTGTATATATTGAAAAATAAACTTGGCACCATTTTTCAATGAAGATACAACTGAAACCCAAATATTCATGAATAGTAGAATGAATAAATAATTGTGTCTCTTCATGCTGTAGAATATGCATAGCTTACAACTATAGACAACATTGTGGCTGAATCTTATAAACATCTTGCTGAATATAAGAAGCAAGACACAAAAGAATGCATGCAATAGAATTTCACTTACAAGAAGTTGGAAAACAGGAGAACTAAACTATGTTATTAGGAATACACAAACAGATAATAAAATCCTAGAAAAGAATTGTGAGTGTTGGGAGAATGGTTGACTCTAGCAGATTTGTCAGGGCTGTAATAAGCACCTTTAGGGAATTAGGAGTGCTCAATTTCTATACCTAGGTGGTTTTTAGGTGTTAATGTTACAATTATTAATTATATTATACGTTGATCATTTTACATTTTATGCACCCTTCTTTCTGTGTAATATCCCAGAATTTTGAAAACACAGGTGAAAGAGGATATAATTTAGGTAAATATTTCTTTGAAAATGGTAAAAAATTCTGTTGTAACCAAATTGAGATATGAGGTCAAGGTCTTTCCCCATCTTTTTTTTATTTCTTCTATTTTTCACCCTAACTGGAAATATAATGTTTCCTTTTTAATATTTAAAAAAATTTTACTGAGAAATCATCACACACATACAGTCCAACCATAGGATATAATCAGTGACTCACAATATCATCACATAGTTGTGTATTCATCACCATGATCATTTTTAGAACATTTGCATCAGTCTAGAAAAAGAAAAAAGAAAAAATTTATATATCCCATACCCTTGCTTGTCCAACTTATTGACCACCAGTATTCCAATTCTTCCTAATTTTTTACCCTTCCCCCCAGTATTTATTTATTTTTATTCTTTTTTTCTTTTTTTTTCTTGCTCATCTGTCCACCCTGAATGAAAAGACCATTAGGTACAAGGAGCATTAATCAGGGTTCTCTGAAGAAACAGAATCAACAGGATATATCTGTAAATATGAGATTTATAAAAGTGTCTCACGCAACCATGGGAATGGAGTAGTCTAAAATCTGCAGGGCAGGCTGTGACGCTGGCTGCTCTGATGAAGGGTCTGGACAACTCCACAGGCTGAAGAAACCATGAAAAAGTTTCTCTTCTTTCTTAAATGTCTTCAACTGATTGGATTATCTCATTGGTAGGAACACGCCTTAGTTGATTGCAGATGTAATCAGCCACAGATGCAGTCAACTGACTGATGATTTAATACACCAACCTGCTGATTGATCAACCAGCCACGAAATATCTTGCAGCTACAGTCAGACCAGTGCTTGCCTGACCAGACAGCTGGGTGCCATCACTTGGCCAAGTTGGCATCAGAACTAAGCATCACATAAGGTTTTCACAATCACACAGTCATGTTGTAAAAGCTATATAGTTATACAGTCATCTCCAAGAACCAAGGCTACTTGAGCACAGTTCAACAGCTTCAGATACTTCCCTATAGCCACTCCAATACACCATAAACTAAAAAGAGATATCTATTTTATGCCTAAGAATAACCTGCAGGATAATCTCTTGACTCTGTTTGAAATCTCTCAGCCACTGAAACTTTATTTTGCCTCATTTCTCTCTTCCCCGTTTTGGTCAAGAAGTCTTTCTCAATCCCTTTATACCAGGCCCGGGCTCATCCCTGAGAGTCAGGTACCATGTTACCAGGGAGATTAACACCCTGGGAGTCATGTCCCACCTAGGGGGGAGGACAATGAGTTCACCTTCTGGGTTGATTTAGAGAGAAAGAGGCAACATCTGAGCAACAGAAGAGGTTCTCTAGGGGGTATTCTTAGGCATAATTATCAATAGGTTTAGCTTCTTCTTTGCAGGAATAAGCTTCATGGAGGTGAGCCCAAAGATTGAGGGCTCAGCCTATTGAATTGGTTGTCTCCACTTATATTTCCTAAACTTCCCTATCAGGAATTTCCAGATGGGGAAGTTTAGGAAATATAACATAATGCTTATATACTGATGAGAGGATTTCTGCTTCTGGGATGATGGAGTAAAAAACTTTTTTTATTCTTCCTGCTGAGTACAACTAAAAACTCTAAATGCTATACATAAAGCAAATATTTGAAAGTCATTAAAGATGGAGAAGAAACCAACTGGCTATTAACTTTGGCAGCCGAGGAAAGATATGCCAGGAATTCCTTAGGTTTTTTTGGTTTGTTTCTTTTTTGCCTTCTATATCCTGGACTTGGTTCTGGAGAAGCTGACAACCAAAGAGGTCCAAGAGTGGAAACAAAAAGGCTCAATAAAAGCACATTTTTCTGTCCAAAGGATTAGTAAGGGTGTATTCCAGCAAGCTAGGAAGATAAAGTTAACCCTAAACCTCTCTACTCCAGAGGGACCCATGAATACACAACTCAAGTAGTAATCAGAGTATTTCTACTGATCAAAGAATTCTCTTTTTACCTCTGTGATTTCAAAATCATGATGACGTAAACATGTGTGCTTTGAGATGGAAGAATAGAAGGGAAAAAAACAAAACTGGAATACTTTCTTTTAGCTCCCACAGTTTGTGATTGCTGTAGGAAACATGATTTTTAAAATATGCTATTCAGTAAGTCTGATTAAATAAGAGCATATGGATAAGAGAAGAATGAAGAACAAATATTTCTCAAAACTGTTAAGGGTTAATAAATGTCAGCTCTCTTGGATCGGAATAATGTTCTTTCACGATCCATGAATTTAATCCATATTGGAAAAACTGGTGATGATGATGATGAATGGTTGTCACTCTGTGCTCTCAGTTTTGGGGCCTTAGTGGATGTTTCAGGGTGGAAGAATCCAACTTAACGTCAGACAACATAAGGAGAAGCCCAACAGAGTGTATTGATACCTGGATCTGCATGGGATCCAAGGAACACAGGCATGAAGCTGAAATTCTTCAGCAGGGGTATATCTGAGGATAAAGGAAGAAGTTCTTTTGAGAGTCAAGATTCCGAGGCTTATGGAATTCTTGAAAATGTAAGTGAGTAAAACTCCTTTTGCTCTGCTTTTATGGTCCTTTATCTCACTCCTGATCCCTTCCTTATCTCTAAGCCACTATAATTTCATGTAAATATTACCTTGTTGTTGGTTTCTTATTTCCATTGCTTCCATCGGGCTGTCATTAATTTTCAGTTAGGATGTTTCTTACTAATTAAGGGCTTATGATGAAAATATGTCCTGAGGGAAGAGGGTATGGAAACTCAGGTGTTTGCTGGTGCTGGTCGTGTGTGTTGGGTAGATCTGAAAGGAAGTAGAGCACATCCCTGCCCTCAACCATTTTTACCAAACCAGGCAGATGTGCAAGATGAAGAACACTCCTCTGTAGACACCAGTGGGCTTTGGGGACTGGCTCGGCTGCAGGACTTCTCATTCCAGTGGCGTTGGCTGGCATCTGAGCATTGCCTCCCAATCCCCAAGAAAGACCTTATAGAAAGGAAGAAATGAGGACTGACCATACTGCTGCTGTCTGTGGCTGCTTGGACAAGGTGCAGGTCCACAGCCTGTGGATCTCACTTTTAGGGAAAGACAGATCCATATTCAAAAAGCATAACTCCTTATGATAGAACTACAGTGGAAATAAAGTTTCAGGTTCTGACACTTTTGTAATTGTTTTAATCACCCTGTAAGACAAAGGTGGTCAGTTCACTCCTGGACAGCTGCTGTGAGTGAGAAGCTTCAGGAATACAGAGCAAATGGTCTGACTAGTCTCTCAGAAAGAGCATGTAGTAGGGTTAGAAGTGCAGGCTTGTCCTTTCTGCTTCACATTGTCTCTTCTGTATTAGTTCCTAAAATTGTGAGCTTTATTTATTTATTTTATTATTATTATTTATTTACATGGGCAGGCACCGGTAATTGAACCCGGGTCTCTAGTATGGCAGGCGAGAACTCTGTCACTGAGCCATTGTGGCCTGCCCTGTGTTCTTTATTTTTAGAATCTTAGAGACCAGCTAATATAGTGAAGACATGGTAAACTGGAGCCCTGTTGGATGGCAGATCTTGTATTTATTCAGCTAACATATTATGAACTCCTGGTGTTTATATGGAGGGCTCTGTGCTAGGAGCTTAAGATGATGATGAAAAAGACTAAGTACCCCAGACCCATAGGTGATAGGGGAGAGAGAAATAAATAAGTAGTTTCCATTTCACATTTGTATGAATGTGCTATGGTAGGAGCAACAACACGGCAGAAAGGCAGTGCATAAAATGGGCACTTCATCCAGCCTCAGGAGGCAGAAAATGGGACTCTTTAAGAGAGATAGAAGTTGGTAATTGAAAAGTATAGGGTTGAGGAAGCAGGCTTTTTTTTTTTTTTTTTTTAAACAAGTCTGTATATTGAGTACAAGGCCCAGAGTCAAGTGATAACATGCCCAGCTTATAGAATTACAGGGAGTTCATTTCAGTCACAATGGAGTCTAAATCAGTAAACAGGTGGAAGGAATTTGCAAACAAGGTGAATTCTGCTTTGAATTTACCAATGTTGTAAATCTGGGGATGGACGTTTAAGGACATTCCAGCCAAAATCCCATGTGTCTGAAAGTAAAGTAGGGTCTGATATTTCAAGGCCTTGTTGAAAGGTATAAATGAAAGCAAGGTTGTGCCCGCACATTTCCAGTTGTAATAACCAGTCTCTTCTTGTTGAGTTGACATGCCATTCTAGTAGTATTAAACACATTCATACTATCATAAGAATGTCCCCAATTCATGTATTATTTCTGTTTTTATGTTAGTAATTGTATTTATTTATTTGAGAACACATAATACAATAATAGAATACAACAAAATACAAAAGGAGCACAAGAATATATGATATAATGATAGCTGGTTATCCTCCCATATCTGACTAGGTCCATCCTCATTGTAGCCATGGTTACTCGCTTATTGTGTATTTTTTCTGACATGGATAATAATATACACTCACATTCATTATTTTCTAAATTCAGTGTTTGCAACTGCGCACACTTTCTGCATCTTTCTTTTTTTCATTTTGTGATACATCTTGAGATGTTTTTCAAATTTGTACAAAGAGAGCTTCCCCTTTCATTTTAGTAACTGTAAAGCATTCTTTGGTAAGTACATTCTATGATTACATATATTAGTACCCTATAGTGGGAATTTAGAGTTGTTTCAAACTTTGTTATTACAACAATGTTGTAAGAAGTGTCCTGTACAGCTGTCATTTTTCACCAGCACAAATTCCTAAATATGGACTTGCTAGGTCAAATGTATGTGTGTTAAACATTTGATATATGATTATACCAGTTTTCACTCTCACCAGCAAATATGAGAAATTGTCCATTTCTGCAAACCCTTGTCAATCTAGTGCCCTGTCAAATGTATTGTTACTTGACCTTCTTATAAATGAAAAAGGTATTCATAGATTTAATTTACACATATCTTATTTATAATAATGAGCATTTTTTCATATTCATGTCAGGTTTTGTCCATTTTTAAGGGGGCTTGTTCTTTTGCTCACTGATATATATATAACGGATTCTTATCATTTAGAGAAATCATCTCCTTATCTATAATATAAATTGGGTTTTTTTTTTTTTTGCCTGGGCAGGCACTGGGAACCTGGATATGTTTTTTTAATCTTGATTTTATGTTTTAGCTTTGCTTATAGCCTCTCAATGAATAATGTCATTATTTTTATGTACTTAAATTTGTTACATTTTTCTTTTATATCTTCCTTTTAGGTTAAATTTAAAAGAACCTCCTTAATCCAAAACCTCCCCAGTTTTTCTAGTTTTATAGTTTAATTTTACATAACTTAGATCTTTGCTATATATGATATTTGTATTGGTATAAAGGAGAGGCCAACTTTAGTTTTTTAAGTTGGCAATCTATAAGCATAACAAAATCTACTGAATGTTCCATATTCTTTCACTAATGTGAAAAGCGAAATTTATCATGTTCTGAGTTCTGTATGAACTTGTGTCAATTTCTAAACTTTCAAGTCTGTCTTATTGCTTGGATAACACATACCAATTGTTTGGCAATTTTTTGGATGTTTCAATACATTATAAATACAATTAATTATCTTTTTTCAGAATTGCATTAGTATATTTGCTTGTAGTTTTCCATATATACTTTAAATTTGTGGGGTGCACAGGTAGTTCAATGGTAGAATTCTTGCCATGCGGGAGACACGGGCTCTAATCCTAGCCCGTATGCTCAAAAACGAAAAAAAATTTCAGCAAATAGTGCTGTGATAACGGGATAGTCCCTTGGAAAAGAATGAAATGTTTCTCCCACTATAGAGCAAAAAAAAATAAATGAATAAATAAGTTTGTGTACTTCCAAAAAGTATTTTGACAGATCTGCCATATATTAATTAAATGTGTACATTGACTTGTAAGAATTGACATTTTTATATCTATCCATTTCAATGAATCATTGTTTCTCCATTGATATTTTGAACATTGCTTCATATTAATTTTACATACTTCCTGATAATTTTATTCTGAACTATTTAATTTGTTTTGATGTTGCTGCAAGTTTGGTTTTTTTTCCCCATTATTTCTTCGAACTTACTTCCAATTTATTTAAACAAATTGAATCAATGAAAATTAAGTTTGTCTTTTGTATGCCAGGCCCTGATTTCTCTGGTAATCATTTTTTATTTTTGAAGTTTTGCTCAATGAAACAGAAATTATTCATATACTTCACAAATGAGACTAAGCATTAAGCTATTAAAAGAAAAGATGTCTCATTTTATAGCTTCCTAACAAGAATTCTAAGGCTGTTTCGCTTGTGAGGCAAGAAATTTCCTCCCTAACCCAACTAGCTTACCAGAACTAAGTAGTGCTAACATTAACACATTGCCAGCTACATCAAGAAACTCTGAAAAAGGTTTCTTATTTGTTTTAATCTCTTCTCTTAGTCGATGTATCTCTTCACTTAACTGTGCAGATTGCTTTCTAAATCCTTCAGTAAGTAGTTCTTCTTGGACCTATAGAAGGGAAAGAACACACTTTTGAAAACTCCAATCATTGAGACAGGGTTTTGTATTTAACAACTTCAGCAGCTAAGCACATATGTATACTTCTTCTATGGGATTGCCCAATGTCTCCATGGGTTTGGACCTCGATTTTGAGAGTGTCCATGATTTTAACCTTCCTAGATTCCCTGAGAACCATCTCCGTGAGGACCAGGCTGAGAGTTATACCTGTAAGGCCCTTCAGCCCAAAGGATGCCCTTTGGGAGGTAACGTAGGTTTGATGGTACTTATTTTCACAACCCTATTGGTAGAATTGCCGCACACATCTAACACATAATGGCAGTTGTGATGCTGTTGAGAAAATTGGTTAACAGGATCCATGTTGGTCAGTGAAAGACATTTCCTTTGGGTTGTATAGGAAGTCTCAGGCAACTCAGGAAACAAAGGCAGTGGATTTGTGAGCTTTCAGCATTCTGTATTTGTTATCAGGACAATTTGATACTTTAAACACCAGTGGGGTTTGTTTCAGGTCTCTTTTTGGTTGTACCAAAAATACCAAGGAATATAGAACTATATATTCCTTGGGGAATATACATTCCATTGGGGTACAATGAGACCATTGTATAATCATAACAAATATCAGCCCAGTGCCTTGGGAGATGTTATTTGTCCTTGCCAAAGGCTAATAACAAAGAAGATGCTGCAGCTTTCTGGATTTAAGGTCCTTAGCTGGATCCAAAAGGATTTCAGGCATTTAGTGACCATATGCCTTTTGTCTTTCCCTCTGGGATCATGACTTGGCTTCAACTTTTGGTCCATACCTGCCTGAAGTACCTGTGCATTGCCCAGGCCCAACTTACCTTCAGCTTATGTGCCAGCATCATTTCCTTCTCTCTCAGAAGATTTTCGTTTTCCCTCTTCATCTTCTCTTTCAGTTGCTCCATGCTTTCCTTGAAAGTTCTCTCTTGGGCCCCCAACTTTTGCTGCTGTTCCTGCTGTTTCTGTCTCAGCAGCTCATTTTCCTTCTCAGCTGCCTCCTTTTGCGCATGCTCCACTATCGCATGAAGGTTCAGAAACAGGAGAAAATAAAAATCAGGCCTGAGCCCAGCACTGCTTAACATCTTACTCCTGCTCAGACACAAAACCACATCTGAAAGGGAGGATAGGAAAACCTCTGAATCTACGTGGTGTCCACACCATCAAGAGTATGTTTCAGAATGGGGTGGAAAGGTACTGCCTGTCTGGGTGGACAAACAACCACACTCCCTCAGTTATTTTCAGATTTGGTTGAGTGTGTTCTGTCGAAAAAGACAAAGATCAACGTCTCAGGAAGATCTTTCTGTCAGATTTATCAAGGACACTGTGGAATCTCCTTGCCCTGCTGTGAGCTGAGACCTGTCCCTGTACCTGCAATGGCCTTCTCTCCCTCAGTGAGTGCCTTGTCTGACTGCAGGATGGATTCCTCTAATGCCATCTGCGACTTAAGGAAGCTCTGCAGGACCTCGTTGGCCTAAGGAAACAAAGACACATTAGGTAGATCTGGTGTCTTGGTGGGGAAATTAGAGTTCTATAAAATCCCAAATATGACCCTGTATATTTTGCATTTTACTTAGCATCCCCATGGTTTCATTCCAAGTCAGCAATATAAAGTCCAACCCATTTGGGGACATGAAAACCTTCCGGCATCCTTCCTAGCTCTCCAACTTCCTCTTCCAGGGTGCCTCCCACCCTAGACAAGATTATGTGCAGTTCTACTTCCACATTTCATTTTTTGTTTTTATGTGTTTTCACATATTCTTCTAAGTGGATACTCTTGTACTCTCTCTTATAGAGAAAAACATCTATCTCTACTTTAACTTGTATTTCCTATTTCCTCTGGGCTGCCCTCCAAACACTATCTCACCTGGCTTTGTGACCTTGGGCAACTTATGAACTCTGTCCATCCCATTTCTCAACCTTATGATGTGGGTAACAATAGTAACTAATTCCTAATATTATTATGGGGATTACATTGATTAAGTCCATGCTCAGTATAGAGAGTGCTCAGTATGTGTTGTACAGTATTTGTTTCTCTGTATTCAGCACAAAAATTATTGCATTGTTTGATAAATGAAAGCAATGTTCTTTCCCACCTATATTACCAATTCTAAACTTTTTATTTGGGAAGGATCATGCTCACTCTCTTAAAAGATGTCCAAGTAATTGCAGGTATAAAAGCTAAAAATGTCCAGATATTACCATGCTCTCTTCTGCCCATGGTAACTGGTGCTGCGGTCCTATATTTTCATTAAGAGTAATGAGATTGTTTAATTGTAATCTGCTGGCCTTCCCACTTCTACCCTTATTTCTTACCTTAACTCCTTTCCTGGGCACTAGCTTGTATTCCCGTTCAACCATTGTCTTTGCTTTTAAGTAGAGATTGTGCCCTCCAGGAACAGAGAAAATTCCTCTTGAAATATTTTCCATCAGAGGCTGTGAAAGTTGTGTAAGATTCTCCTGGCAATATTTGACAGATGCCTCTTCATTCTGTACTAAGAAACTCTCCTTCCTTTCCTCTATGGTTTCCTATTAGGGGAATATAGAGTAATATAATTGAAAGTTACTTTTGGGGGGATAGTTCAACTGTGATCGTCTTGGAAGAAGCAGTCTGCCAGCCTCAGAGTAGACTGGGACATGGAGTGGACCAGGAATCAGAAAACTTGTTTAGAACCAGTTCTGACCAATCTTGGGTGTGGCATTTGGAACATGATAATTCCTTTCAGCATCTGGCTCATCATCTATAAAAGTATGTGACTGTAATCCATGAATTCCATGGTTCCTTCAGCTGTAATATGATTATCAGTGATCTAGCAATCAACAAAGAGTCATAGAAATTGAATTGTAGCTTGATGTTGAATTTCCTCAGAGAACTTACCTTTTTGTGTTTAATAAAAAAGCAATGACTTACGTGTACTCGGAGCAGAGTTTGGAATTCTATGAATTCTTTCAGTGGGTCTGTGAGGATATAGGAACAGACATTGGCTGCAGCTGGGATAGAAAACCCACCCATTTTGGTATCACTTCCTCAATATGAACTAAGAATTTTGTCATTTGTAGGCTGATCAAATACAGACTGAAAGACAGAATTTTTTGATAGTGCCTATAGTTAGCAGATTTCAAATTTTCCCTAGATTTCTTTCCCCTACTGGCCATGCCCTGCATAGTCCCTGAGCCTATGCATATGGTAGATTTTACTCCCATGGTTAAGTTATGTAATATGGCCCAAGTTGACTTTAAGAAATGGAGATTACCCTGGTAGACTTTACCTAAACACATGAGCCCTTTAAAAGCAGAGAGTTTTCTCCAGCTCTCTCAATAGAAGAGGAAGTCAGAGATATTAAAGCATAAGATTTCAATGCACAGTTGGTGGTTGGAAGATAGAGGTGGGGGTAGGGTGGGAAGGAAATGTGGAAAGAACCGAAAGAGGCCTCTAGGAGTTGGCAGTGATACCAACTGACAACTAGTAAGAAAATGGGGCATGAGTCCTACAGCCACAAAAAATTTGATTCTGCTTATACCTGAATGAGCTTGCAAGTTCCCTACATCCTCAAATGAGAACTCAGTCCAGCAATACCTAGTATTTATCCTGTGTTACCCTGGAAGAGCACCCTGTCCCCTGGTGACAGGTTTCTGACCTACAGAACTTTGAGCTAATAACTGGGTGTTGTTTTAAGGTGTTAAATTTTAACCTATTATGGAGCAATGGTAAATTTTTTTAAATGTCCTTTTTTTTGGAAAAGTAAGAATTGCAGCTCTGTAGGGCCCTGCCATTCACAAGATACTAGGCTCCTTCTACCAAAAGAAGGTAGTCATAGATTCAAAAAGCTAGACTCCAAGCATCCTTTCAGAAGACCAGTAATCAAAAAGGAGTAAGTCAAAGATACAGTACCAAAAGCTGCTTGTGGAACTCTTGCTTGTCATCCTTGAAGGAGTGCTCCATGAAGATTGCAACAGCTTCCCGCTCACAGCCTGTG
>PVIY010037396.1:0-24701 GCA_004026745.1 Myrmecophaga tridactyla
GTTCTAGGACGGCTGTAAAGTGCGGTTCCCAGAACTGAGTGACCTGACTGGGGGTCTGTGCGCATGCGTGGGCCTGGGAGCGCCGTAAAGGGATGTGCAGAGCTCAGGCGGGGCGGGGTGAGGCTGTGCCACACTATGGGCAGGGGGCGCGGGTAGCCTGGGTATGGAGGTCAGTGCCCGCAGCCTTTATGCGCTGGCAGCAGCTTGCAGGGAACAGGGAGGGGGAGGTCAAACTCGGGAGGGGTGCAGGAGAGGGGGGCTGGGCTGCACTTGGGGGCGGGCAGGTATGTGCACTGGGGGTGGGGGGGCGCCGGGAGCGCGGGGAACGGGAGCGGGTGACGGGGTTCGGGGGTGTGGGGTGAGTCCCCGGTCGCCCGGCTGCGCTGGTGAGGGTAGCGCGCCCAGGAACGCGGCCTGGTTTATTCCCTTGTCCTGCGCTCCCGTGGGCTCCGCAGCTCCGCCAGGCTCCGGGTTTCCGCCTCTCGGTTCCTCGGCCTCGCACCCAGGGCTGCCGCAGCTGGTGCAGACGCTGCCCCGTCGGCCGCGCTCCTGTCCCCTCTCACTCTCCGCTGAGCAGGGCTGACCCGAGCCTCCCCAGTCGCCCACCTTCCCCTGTTGGCTTGTTTTTAATTAAGAGTTACACACGGGGCTCGCAGTCTGTTCCCCAAACTCGGGTTGGAAAGACACGCGCGGAGATGAGCTTAAAACACAAGGCAATCACCGGGAGACGCCAAACAATGGACCTCGGGCTCCGGGCGTAAAAGCCCGGCGGGGACACTGCGCATGCGCAGCCGCCTGGGGTGGGGGGAGGCCGCCCCCCCACGCCGCTCCCGCCGGCCACCGCGCCGTAGCCGCGTCGCCCGGGGTCGTCATGGCGGACGTGTCCGAGAGGGCGCTGCAGCTGTCGGTGCTGGTGGCCTTCGCGTCCGGGGTCGTCGTGGGCTGGCAGGCGAGCTGGCTGCGGAGACGCTACCTGGACTGGCGGAAGCGGAGGCTGCAGGAGAAGCTGGCGATGACGCAGAAGAAGCTGGACCTGGCCTGAATCCCCGCGGCGACAGCCCCCGAACTTCGCCGGCCGCCGGCTGCCCGCGGTGCTCGAGCCCGGCCCGCTCCGCACCCTGCGCCTGCGGGCCCGCGGTGTCGGTGAGCAGTCCCGGTGGTGGCGCGCTGGAGGGCGCCCTGGGGGCCAGGGCGGGTATCTAGGGGCAGGGGGTGACAGCCTCCCCCGGAGGAGGAGGCGTGGGGGCCCCCCAATAGCTTGTGCCTGGAGTAGCTCACTTCCCTGCGTGTGTTTAGCGGGAAAGTCTTACCACGCGCAGGTGGGTGACACTTCAAGACCGAAAGTCCCAAGGAGAATGAAAGGAAAAACAACCGCGGGCGGTGGGGCTGTTCTGCCACCTTTTTTTTTTCCTTCTAAGTACCGTCTTTAGTCTGTCTTTGCCTCACGTTTTGCAATCTTCCATCTGCTCGCCAAGGTTATTTATTGACAGCCTGGTGAGATGGAAAGAGCAGAAGCCTGGAAGTCAGGAGCTTTGGCATCTAGTGTTGGCATTTTCATCAGAGCAGTGCATCAGGAGTTTTCAGGGCTTCGGGTTTTTTTATTTTACTTTATTTTATTTTTCAGGGCCTTGGATTTTTGTTTTGTTTTGTTTTTTAAATCTGTAACACCAGACCTTGTAGCACATGTTTAAATTCCAAAGTATTGTAATTTAAAGTTAACCATTATGTATTTCTATTTTTTTTTCCTCTTTCCAACAGCTTGTTGAAGATGGATATAGAGCACTGGATGGAATACTCTCCTCTCATGCTTTATGAATCACTTTTATTTTTAAAATAAACATTTAAAATATTTTTGGACTTTTTTTCAAGAGAAAAGAGTGTTGAGTTTTCTTGCTTGCTGTGTAGTTTACCAGGTTAAAAGAATTGTATTCTCAGAACAGACATATTAGTATTTTGGAAGATTCCTTCCTTGTTATGGAAATCTATGCCAGTTCTTTTTTTCTTTTTTCTGTATAATATAACGTATATATACAGAACAAAGAAAGTAAAAACCAATAGTTTTCAAAGCACTCTTTCACAAGTAGTTACAGGACAGATCCCAGAGTCTGTCATGGGCTACCTTCTAATTGTTCCAGAATACAGAAGGCTAGAAGGAATATATATATTTTTTCATCACAGTTGACTTTTTTCCTTTTTGTGAAAAACAACACATTACAAAAAAGCAATAAATTTTGAAGCACAGCACAACACTTAGTTTTGGAACAGATTTCAGAGTTTGGTGTGGATTACAATTCCACAGTTTTAGGTTTTTACTCTAGCTGCTCTAAGATACTAGCAACTAAAAGAAATATCGATTTAATGATTCAGCACTTATACTCATCTGTTAAACCCTACGTTCTCTGTATAACTCCACCATCCCTTTTCACCTTTGTATCCCACTAGTTAGAGGTATTTGGACTATGGCCATTCTGACCTTTTTGTGTTGGAAGGGGCTGTCAGTAATGTGGGGTAGGGAGATAGAACTGTCTGATATTCTGGAGAGGCTGGGCCCTCTAGGTTTCCGGACTTACCTGGTCCACGGACCCATCTGGAGGTTGTAGGTTTCTGGAAAGTTAGCCTAGTGCATTGCCCCTTTGTAGAATCTTATATATTGCCCTAGGAGTTCTTTAGGATTGGCTGGAATGGTCCTGGTTGGGGGTTGGCAGGTTATGATAGGTAGCAAGGTTTACCTGAAGCTTGTGTAAGAGCAACCTCCAGAGTAGCCTCTCGACTCTATGTGGACTCTCTCAGCCACTGACACCTAATTCATTATACTTATTTTCTCCCTTCTGGTCATGATGGAAGTGTTGATCCCATAGTGCCAGGGCCAGATGTATCCCTGGGAATCCTCTCCCATGCCGCTAGGAAGACTTTTACCCCTAGATGTCATGTCCCATGTAGGGGCAGGGGGCAATGATTTCACTTACAGAGTTGGGCTTAGAGTGAGGCCACATCTGAGCCTCAAAAGAGGTCCTCCAGTAGTAGCTCTTAGGCATACCTAGAGGTATTCTGGGCTCCCTGTATTTCAGTTGTTCAAATGAGCTAGCCAGACAGGTTGAGTTAGATTATGTGCTACAGAAAGCTTCTTCACTACATACATAAGCTTCACAAGAGCAAGCCTCAAGATCAAGGGCTTGCCTGTTGATTTTGGTGTCCCCAGTGTTTGACACAGTATCAGGGATTCCTATGGTAAAATTTAGTAGTTCCACATTTTTTCTCCCATCCCTCAAGGGACTTTGCCAATACTTTTTGATTATCTGCTTAATATATTCTAGGGTGTATCCAGGCATTATATTAAGCTGTACAGGATTAAAGGCCCTCATTTTTATTCTGGGCTCCCTGTATTTCAGTTGTTCAAATGAGCTATCCAGACAGGTTGAGTTAGATTATGTGTTACAGAAAATTTAGGTTCCAGACAAACCTTTCTTCCTTTGGTCTCAAAGAGTAGGTATGGTTCTAAAATAAAGACAATGTCTTCCTTAGCCCTGGGTTCTGAACTACCTTAATCCTGATCTGATCAGCTTTGTTCTTATCTCTAAATACCAGGTGATAGATATAAACAACCTCCCAAAATCTAGAAATAAATGTGTCTGCTATTAAAGCTTACAATCTAGGCCCCTGTTTTATGCCAGTTCTTTAGTACAGCCACAAAACAGATGACCTGGGGACCATTAAGTGTCCCTTGGTCAGCTGTTTTACTGGGCCTGTAAAGGAATGTATGAGACTGTCTTAAAATATGCATTCCCGGGAGTGACAGTATGTACCAAGTACAGAGTATAAGTTTTATTGGCAAAAATCGTATTTATGGAATACATGTATGTGAAGGAGAAACCTTCTTGAATAGAGCATAGAGATAAATCCTAACCATATCTAAACTCCCAAGTGTGAGTGACCAAGCCTGGATATTTCTAGAGCACTGCCCTTGGTCATTCCTAAAAAGACTGATTTCAGTGCCTCTGATGTTAGCAGCTCCATGTTAGTATAAAAAAATTCACAAACGTTTCCAGAGAAAACCCACCTCCTTTTTTTGGGGCTGTGATGATCTCACTCCACTTTATTTTCACTGTGTGAAGGCAGACTCGAGGACTGAAATGTGGGTTGTCAGCGCTCCATCCCACCTTGGCGTGCAGTCTCCAGCGTGGTGGCACCTGGAGGTGAGGCTTTTTGAGAAAAGGCAGGTTTGGTGCGGCACATGCTGCCTCCACACTGTCGGGCTGTGCGGGGTTCAGAGCCACGGCCTGCTCTGCCTTCCTGGTGGACCTGGTCTCTCCAGGTCCCTTCTCCCCCATTCCCATGTGTGGCCTCTGACACACCCCTCTCCTGGCTCACCGCAGCGTTTCTGTCATCCTGCCTCTGGCTGGTGTTACCCCCAAGTCCTTTCAAGTCCTTTTATGGTTTTCAGTCTTGATCTTTCCTTTTTTCTGTCTGCTGCCTCTTTACCCTCAGCCTGTGCGTCCACAGCTCTGCGGTCAGCAGTTCTTCTTCCCCATGTCCAACATAAAAGAGGTTTTTTTCCCTCAAAAACACTGTCTTACATGGAGATGTAACTTTTTGCATGTTCGCCAAAACTGACGATGGGGCGTTGGGAGCCAGGGGTCACAATGCCAGTCACATACCCTGGAAATGGCACACAGTTAATCTATTAAAATGCATGCCCCCATTACTGCCGTTTACTCACAGCAGCTCCCTGACCTGCCTTACTTCTTGCCTCTCTCACCACCCCCTCTGCCGCATACTGGGCTCATCAGACTTCCTGCTCCTTCTCACATCCCTTCACCACACCCTGGAGCTCCCCGCTGTCCTCGGCCCGCATGGGCACACTGTACTTGGCCTTTTGCTTCCCAGTGGTAAATCTTCCTCTGAGGAAGACTCACATTCTCCAAATCTTCCACTCTGAACTTTTAAGTAATGTGAGCCATAATAAGAAATTAATTCAAAACAAAGACGTGAGCCACAACAAAATAGAGAATGCCAAACATCAGCAAGGACGCGGGGAACCAAAGCGCATCCTCTGCTGGTGGTGGAGATCAGTGCCACCGGCGTGGGAGACGAGGCTGTGCCAAGCTGGCCACAGACACACCTCGTGACCCAAGCTGGCCACAGACACACCTCGTGACTCACGCTCGCCAGAACACGTGCACCAGAATGTTCTCAGCAGTACTAAACAGCCCCAAAATAGCCACCATACAACGGAATGCCGCAGAGCGTGAAAACTGACACCACAAGCACGTGCAGCGGTGCAGGGGCAGCTCCGAAGCGATGCTGAACGGAAGACGCGGCACACAAAAGCCCCACCGCACATGCTTTCCAAAAATACGCGAACGGCTTTTGCTGTTGCCAGTCAGGATAGGTTCGCCTTTTGTGGGACTGGAACGGAGCTACCCGGCTTGGGGGCGGCCTATGTCTTCTTTCTGACATTGGGCGGGTGTTCCGACCTACTCAGGGGCGCACAGTGGTGTGTGGGTACAAACGGGCCTGCCGGCGAGGCAGCGACTTGTCGCCATCACCATAGCCACTCTTCTGGGCGTATTACCCGGGGGTGCTTCCGGTGAGTGAGGGTCCAGTCAGCTCGACACAGGTTTGTGTACTTCCCTCTGTGCTATATTCAGGAAAAAGTGCAAAACGCAACACAGAGAAGGCCGCCAAGCCCGTGGGGCCGGGCGACCTGCTGGAGAGGACCCGGCTACGGCGCCGACAAGCGTTCTTAGGGGCCGAGTCCACGTCGGCTCAGACCCGGGCTTCGACGGCGAGGCCAGGTGAGGAGGGGGTCGCAGGCTCCACGGAGGGCCAGAGACAGTCAGCGCCGTCGCCCAACGGCGAGAACAGGTGAGGAGCGGGTCGCAGGCTCCACGGAGGGCCAGAGACAGTCAGCGCCGTCGCCCAACGGCGAGGAGCGACGCCCGGGCAACACCAAGCGAGCCACACCTGCCTGTGCGCCGGGTGCGCGCCTGAAGCCCGCGGAGGCCTCGGAGGAAGCCCCCTCAGGCCGCTAGCGCGCAGCGGGCGTCACACTCGGCCGCCCACGGGCTCCTCGCTGCGAGGTCCTGGCAGTGCGGACGCAGCGCGGGTCCGGTGGTCTCGGCGGCGAGCGACGGCCGCTCCCCCTGGAATGAGGAGGCGAGCGCGACCCCCGGCACGGCCGCGCTCCGCCCCCCACCGGCCCCTTCCCGGCGGGCCGAGCGCGCGGCCGGCGCGGGGCGATGCCGTCATCGGCCGGCGCCGCCGCTGGTTTCCCTGGCGACCGGCGTCCACCGCGCCGTGGCGGGGCGATGCTGGCCCGGCGGCCCCGCGACCCGCTCCGGGCGGTGCAGCGCCGCAGCCGCGAGCTGAAGCAGCAGGTAAGGTCAGGCGACGGGGGCCGCGGGAAGCTGCCCACCCAGCCCCGCGCCCGCCCTGTGGTCGGCCCCGCAGCACCCCCGTGCCCACCCCGCGCTCCCGACGCGCCCCGCCGCTGGCCTCCGGGAGCTCGGGAGCGGCCGTGGCGTCCGCAGGCCCCGCCGGACCGTGCGCTCAGCCCAGCGCCTCCCGAGCCCCCTCCGCGGCCCGCGCCTCGTCCTGCGGGCCGCGGCCTCCCGCCGTCCCCCGCGCGGTGCCCGGGTGCCCGGACCCGGCCGAGGAGCAGCCAGCCAGGGTGGCCCCCAGGCAGCCGAAGGCCTGCGAAGGGGACGAGAGAAACCGCTGTCCGCAGGGCGGGGGGCGTGTGGTGACGCGCCCGCTAAACGCGCTCCTCTCCGGGGTGTGAGGCGCAGCACCTCTGCGCGCGGGGCGGGAATGCTCGTGGCCCTCGGCGTGGGGATCCCCCCAGGAACCGGCCGTGGCGAGCCTTTGCCGCCGGTGTGTCGGCGTCTTCCTCGCAGCGCTCTCTGCGACGCGGACGAGTGAGGCAGCGCAGGTGACCGCCGCTCGGGGGTGGATGCACTGCCCACGGTGGAGTGCGGTGCTGTGTGAGATCTTGATGATGAAGAGATTTTAATGTCTTGGGAAGGTACTAGGTTAAATGTCAATTTAGAGAAACAATATAAATTTAATATGCAATAAAATCCTTTGTGTATATATGAGTATATAATATGCATAGAAAAAAGGTATAAGAAAATATGCCAAAATGGTGTCTTTTTGCAGGAGAAAGCTGCTGCTGATTTTCTTTTGATATTTCCAAATTTTTTTATACTTTTTTATTGTATAATATAACATAAGTACAAAGTAAAGAAAAAAAGCACTAGTTTTCCAAGCACTCTTCAACAAGTAGCTACGGGGCAGATCCCAGAGTTTCTCATGGGCTGCCATACCACCCTCTCAGATTCTTCTGTGGCTGCTCCAGAACCTTGGAGGTTGGAAAGAGTAAATATTTTTTTATCCTCACAATTGACTTTTTTTCTTTTTTGTGAAAAATAACATATATACAAAACAATAAATTTCAAAGCACAATGCAACGATTAGTTGTAGAACAGATTTTAGAGTTTGGTATGAGTTACAATTTCACAATTTTAGGGTTTTACTTCTAGCTGCTTTAAGACACTGGAACCTTTTTCGAATCTTATACAGCGCCCTAGGTGTTCTTCAGGATTGGCTGGAATGGTTTTGTTTGGGGGTTGGCAAGTTATGGTAGGTAGCAATGTCTGACTGATGCTTGCGTGAGAGTGACCTCCAAAATAACCTCTCCAACTCTGAACTCTCTCAACCATTGATACCTTATTTGCTAGACTTCTTTTCCCCGTTTTGGTCTGGATGGCATTGCTGAGCTCATGGTAACAGGGCCAGGCTCATCCCTGGGCGTCGTTTCTCACATTGCCAGAAAGACTTTCGCCCTTGGGTGTCATGCCTCACCTAGGGGTGTGGGCAGTGGTTTCTCTGCAGCGCTCGGCTTAGCGAGAGAGGCCACGGCAGAGCAGCATCAGGTCCCCTGGAAGTGACTGTTAGGTTTGTCTCTAGGTGGGCTAAGCTGCCCTGCTACCTACATAAGCCTCACAAGAGCAAGCCTCAGGATCGAAGCCTTGCCCTATTGATTTGGGTGTCCCTAATGTTGGGCACAGTATGGGTTTCCCTGGTCATAAATAGTTCCATGTTGTTTCTCCCCTCCCTCAGGGGACTTTGCCAGTGCTTTTTGTTTATCTGCTTAATACACTTAATATATATCCGGGCATACTTTAAGCTATAGTAGATTAAAGGCTCTCATTCTTATTCTGGGTTCCCTGTGTTTGGATTGTTTAAATGCTCTATCCAGACGGGTTGAGTTAGATTATGTGCTATAGAAAATGTTGATTCTGGACGACATAAACCTTTCTTCCTTTGGGCTCAAAGTGTAGATGAGGTTCTAAAATATAAACGTCTTCCTTACCCCACCCTGTATTCTGAACTACTTTAATCCCGACCTGATTGGCTTCCTTATCTCTAAATATCAGGTCAAACCAACAATATGTTTCCCTATTCAAAGTTCCATGTGATCGAATAAACTATTGAATAAACTGACCATGCAAGTTCAGTTGGATAGTGTGCTGCAGAAAATGTAAGTTGCATCCTTTCTTACGGGTACTGCATGCTGTGGGTTGTCTAGGGCTAGTGAGGGTGCTGCTGCACCCCTGGCGTTGGGGCTTCCGAAGCGGGACTCGACGGCAGAGGTCAGGCTCGGATCATTTTACTGTGCTGAGCAGAGGGCACAGAGCTGTGTGGGTGCCGTCGTGGGTCGGGACGAAAGAGGCACAGGTAGCTGCAGGTTTTATACAGAGCGGGATGCGGAAACGTTTGATTAAGGCAGTGTGGACAAATCATGAGGCAAGTTAGAAATGATAACCTTAATTGGGGCTAACTGCTGACAGGTCGTTGCCGATTTAGTGCCCTCTATCCCGCGCGTGCGAGGGACTTTCCAGTTGGCACACGTGGCTGCCCGCCGGGGCTGCTGGCAGCCGGCTGGCTGTGGCTCGTCTGGGTAGGCTGCCGCGGGCTCGGCAATGTCGGTGCCAGGCCACAACCGAGATATTAGCAAAGCTTACCTTCTTATTTTTAGATATAAGATGAATATAAATAGAAGTCCTAATTTATTCTTTCCACACCCCATTCTGTCATGTTGCACATCTCATGGGGTACCCATGCCCCATCTTTGAAGACCATCAATCAAGAAGAATGAGTGGTGGACTTTACATATTCTTTAGGCAATCCCTTAATATGATCCTTCTCAGTCAAGTTATTGTGTCAGTATGTTTCCAAATTTTTTAACACTAAATGTATATTACTTTTAAAAACAAGAAAAAATGTTAAGTGCTGATTAATGGGTTGGTCATTTAATTTCTGAAATTATTATTTTAAGTTACTACTTTTCCTTTTTTTTTTTTGCATGGACAGGCACCGGGCATTGAACCCAGGTCTCCAGCATGGCAGGCAAGAACTCTGCGTGCTGAGCCACCATGGCCTGCCCACTACTTTTCCTTTTTTGTTTGATCCATTAGCGTATGTTGTTTTCATTAATAAAATTATTTTATAATCTTTGACAATAGAGATTTACTGAATGCTCTTACTTTACCCAGTTTGGGACTCTGACTTAAAAAGTACAAAGAATTTGTGGGATAAATGTTTCTTAAGTGACTCTGTATTTGAATTATAGTGTCACAACAAAGATAAAATACTCTTAGAAATAAAAATAAAACTTAATGGGGCGTTGGCTTTTACTGAGCTTTGGCCAGACTCTTAGAGGTTCTGAATCTAATTTTAAACTTAGTGAGACATTAGGAAAACCAGAAAAAGATTTAGATAAAACTAAAAGGAAACCAAACAATTACAAGGTTTGTTCGGTCTGGAGAATTGACTCAGGAGCAGTTTGACACCTGGAAGTATCTGGGAAGGGCTCTTTGACAGTGTTAGCTAATTCTTCCCTGTCCTCACAGGATACCTGAAGCCAAAAAAGAAACAAATTTCCAACTTATTGTCCCTGACACAAAGAAGCAAGGGCTCATTTGCATCATGCCTTTGATGGCTGGCTCTGTCCTCTGGCGAATGCCCTTTGTAAATAGCACTCAGATGGATATCAGACAGCTAGAGTAGAGTAGAAGCTAGTGAAGTTTAAAACAATCTATGGTGGCAATATATATATATTCTCATGGTAACTGTTTTAAAGTCTACAATTCATTGTATTAGTTACACTCACAGTGTTGTGCTACCATCACTAACACCCATTACCACAACACTTCCATCACCCCTAACAGAAGCTGTATCCATTGAGTGATTATTCCCCATTCCCCCTCTTTGTAGCCGGGCCTCTGGTAACTTGTAATCTCCTTTCTATCTCTATGAATTTGTTTATTCTAGGCATTACATATAAATGGAATTATGTAATATTTGTCATTTTGTGTGCAGCTTATTTCACCCAGTAATGTGTTTTCAAGGTTCATCCATGTTGTAACATGTATCAGAACTTAATTACAATTTTTTTTGGCCGAATAATAGTTCATTCTGGATATGCGACATTTTATTTATCCATTTATCTGTTGATGGATACTTGATTTGTTTCCACCTTTTTGCTATTGGGAATAATGTTGCAGTAAACATTGGTGTAGAAGTATCTCTTTGAGTTACTGCTTTCAGTTCTTTGGGTATATACCTAAAAATAGAATTACTGGGTCCTATGGTAATTATGTAGTTAGTTTACTGAGGAACTGCCCTTATTATTTTACATTCCCACCAGCAACATGCTGGTCCCAATGTTCCACATCCTCCTCAACACTTGTTATTTTTTTATTTTTTAACAGTGCCCATCCTATTAGTGTGAAGTGGTATCCCATCCTGTTTTTGATTTGCATTTCCTTTGAGCATCTTTTCTTGGGCTTATTGGCCATTTGTATGTCTTCTTTGAAGAAATGTCTATTGAAATCCTTTACCCACATATTAATCGTTTGGTTGTTGTTGAGTTATAGTAGTTCCTTATATATTCTGGATATTAAAACCTTATCAAATATATGATTTGCAACTGTTTTCTCCCATTCTGTAGGTTGTCTTTTCACTATCTTGATAATGTCCTTTGATACACCAAAGTTTTTATCTTTGATGAAGTATACTTATCTATTTTTTCTTTTATTGTTTGTGCTTGTAGTATTGTATCTGAGACTCTATTGTCAAATCCAAGGTTATGAAAATTTTCCCCTATATTTTCTCCTAGGAATTGATAGCATTAGCTTTTACATTTAGGTTCTTGATCTGTTTTTGTTAATTTTTGTAAATGGTGTGAGGTAGGGCTTCATTTTTTTTTTTTTTTTTTGCATGTGAACATCCTGTTTTCCCAGCACCATTTGTTGAAGAAACTATTCTTTCTCCTATGAATGCACTTGGCACCATAGTAAAAAATCATTTGGCCATAGATGGATGGGTCTATTTCTGGTGTCTCAATTGTAGTCTATATGTCTAGCCTATTGCCAGTACAACCCTGTTGTAATTACTGTAACTTTGTAGTAAGTTTTAAAATAGAGAAGTGTGAGACATCCAGTTTTGTTTTTCTCTTACAAGATTAATCTGGCAGTTCAGGGCCCCCTGTAATTCCATATGAATTTGAGGATTGGCTTTTCCATTTCTGCAAAAAGGCTGCTGGAATTGTTACAGGGATTGCGTTGAATCTGTAGATTGCTTTGGGGAGTATTGACATCTTAATAATATTATGTCTTCCACTCCATGTGCATGGGAAGTCTTCCCATTTATTTATTTCTTCTTTCCTTTCTTTCAACAGTGTTTTGTAGTTTTCAGTGTTTAAATGTTAGATCTCCTTTGTTGAATGTACATCTAGAATTTTATTCTTTTAGATGCTAATGTAAATGGAATTATTTTCTTGATTTACTTTCTGGATTGTTCGTTGCTGGTATACAGAAACACAACTGATTTTTCTGTGTTGATTTTGTATCCTTCAACTTTGTTGAACTCTTTTATTAGCTCTAGTAGTTTTCTTGTAGATTCTTTGGGGTTTTCTAATTATAGGATCATGTCCTCTGTGAATACAGATAGTTTTATTTCCTCCTTTCCAGTTTGAATGCCTATTTTTTTTCTTGCCTAATTGCTCTGGCTAGAATGTTCAGCACAATGTTGGATAACAGTGGTGGCAGTGGGCATCTGTGTCTTGTCTCTGATCTTTGCAGAAAAGCTTTCAGTCATTCACTATTGAGTATGATGGGCTTTTCATAAATGGCCTTTATCATGTTGAGGAAGTTCCCTTCTAATTCTAGCTTTCTGAGCAATGTTATGATGAAAGAGTGGTGGGTTGATCAAATGTCTTTTCTGTGTCATGTGAGATGATTTGTTTTGTTTTGTTTGTTTTTTGCTTTTATTGCTGTTAATCTATTAATGTGGTATTGTACATTGTTTGATTTTCTTATGTGTTATTTATCCCCAGTATGTCACCCTGGCGTACTGGGGATAAATACCACTTGATCATGGTGCATACTTCTTTTAATATGCTCTTTAGTTTTGTTTGTTGAGGATTTTTGCATCTGTGTTCATATGGAAATTGGTCTGAAATTTTCTTTTCTTGTGATGTGTTTGTTTTGCTTTGGCTTCAGGGCAATGCTGGCCTCATAAAAGGAGTTGGGAAGTGTTCCTAAATCTTCAGGTTTTTGGAAGACTTTGAGAAGGACTGGTGTTAATTCTTCTCAGAACAGTTGGCAAAATTCACCAGTGAAGCCATCTGGTCCTTTTCCTTGTCAGGAAGGTTTTTGTTGGAGGGGGAGGGATAGGTTTTGATTAATGATTCAATCTGTTGTTTTAAGTTGGTGAGATACTATATTTCTTTTTGAGTTAGTTTAGGTAATTTATGTATTTCTAGGAATTTGTTTATTTCATCTAGATTATTTAATTTGTTGCTGTATGGTTGTTATGGTATTGTTATATTCCTTTTTATTTCTGTAATATCAATAGTAATGTCCCTGCTTTCATTTCTGATGTAAATTATTTGGATTCTCCCCCCCCCCCTTTGGTCAGCATAGCTAAACGTTTATCAATTTTATTGATCTTTTCAAAGAACCAACTTCTTGGTTCTTGGTTCTTGGTGGCTTAACATATGGTCTGTCCTGGAAGTGACCCGTGTGCCCTTGAGGAGAACATGTATTCTGCTCTTGTTCGGTGAGGAGTTCTGTGTATGTCTCTTACGTCAAGTTGATTTATAGCATTGTTCAGGTCATCTGTTTTCTTCTTGATCTTCTATTTGGATATTTCCACTATCGACACTTATGAATTGAAGTTTCTGCAATTATGGTATAGCTATTTATTTCTCCCTTCAATTCTGTCAATATTTGCTTCATATATTTTGGGTATCTGTTGCTAGATGCATATGTGTTTAACATTGTTATATGTTCTTGATAAATTGACCTTTTTATCAATATATGATGTCCTTCTTTGTACCTTGACACGGATTTTGACTTCATGTGTACTTTTGTCTATTTTTAACCACTCTCGTTCGCTTTTTGTTACTATTTGCATGGAACATTTTTTTTCCCATCCTTTCACTTTCAACTTATTTGTGTTTTTGGATCTAAGGTGAATTTCTTGTAGACAATTTTTGTTGTATCTTGGCTTTTAAATCTGATCTATCTATCTCTGCCTTTTGATTGCAGAGTTTAAATTATTTACATTTAGAAAAACTACTGATAATGCAGGACTTACTTCAGTCATTTTGCCATTTGTTTATTATGCCTTATACTTTTTTCTCCCTTATTTTCTTTTTTATTGCCTTTTGTGATTAGCTTATCTTTTATAGTGAACCATTTTGATTCCCTTCTCATTTCCTTTTCTGTATTTGTTAAAATGTATTTTCCTTGTGGTTACCTTTGGGATTACATTTAATATCCTAAATCTCTAAAATCTAGATTGAATCGATACCAACTTAACCTTAATAGATTTGCTATCTCTGCTCCTATACTCTTCTGTCCCAGTTTATGCTATTCTTGACACAAAAACATCTTTATAAGGTATGTGCCAGATAATATAGATTTATGATTATTTTTGTGCATTTGTATTTTAGATCATGTAATCTAAATAGATTTGTAACTCCAATTTTAAAATGGAGTTACAAATGATAAGACAATGATACTGGCACTTGTATTTATCCATGTAGTTAAACTTTACTGTGGATCTTAATTTCTTCATGTGGCTTCAAGTTATTGTCATGTGTCCTTTGCTTTCATCCTGAAACAGTCTAGTTAACATTTCTTGTAGTGCAGGTCCAGTTGTAGTGAACTTCCTCAGCTTTTGTTTATCTTAGAATAACTTGATTTCTCATTTGTGAAAGACAGTTTTCCTGAATATAAAATTCTTGGTTGACAATTTTTTTTCCGGCTCTTTACATCCTCCCACCGCCTTCTGCTCTCCATGGTTTCTGATGAGAAATCAGCATTTGATCTTATTGCAGAAACCCTTGTAGATGATGAGACGCTTCTCTCTTGCTGCTTTTAGGATTCTCTTTTTTTTTTTTTTTTTTTAATTTGCATATGGGCAGGAGGCACCACGGATCGAACTCCAGACCTCCAGCACGGCAGGTCGGAGCTCTGCCCGCTGAGCCACAGCAGCCGCCCAGAATTCTCTTTCATTCAGCATTTTGACCATAAGGTATCTAGTTGTAGATCTCTTTGAGTTTTTCCTATTTGAGAGTTCATTGAACGTTTTTGGCTGTGTATATTCATGTCTTTCATAGAGTTTTAGACATTTTTGCCATTATTTCTTTATATATACTTTCTGCCCCTTTCTCTCTCTCTTCTCCCTCTGAGACTCTCATAATGGGTATGTTAGCATTTCTTTTTTTAAAAATGTTTTTACTGAGAATTATCCATACGCATACAATCCAACCATATTATACAGTCAGTGGCTCACAATATTATTATATAGTTGTGTGTTCTTTACTATGATCATTTTTAGAACATTTGCATCACTGCAGAAAAAGAAATAAAAAGAAAAAAAAGAACTCCTACATCCTGTACCCCTATACCTCCCTCTCATTGACCCGCTACAGTGAAATACATTGTTAGTATTTCAGTCTACCCGATTTTTACCCTTTATCTCACCCATTATTTATTTATTTTTTATCCTTTACACATATTTTTTAGTCATCTGTCCATACTCTGGATAAAAGGAGCATCAGACACAAGGTTTCCACAATCACACAGTCACATTGTAAAAGCTGTATAGTTCGACAATCTTCTTCCAGAATACTGGAGCACAGCTCAGCAGTTTCAGGTACTTCCCTCCAGCCACTCCAATACACCATAAACTAAAATGGAATGTCTATAGATGTGTAAGAATAACCTCCAGGATAACCTCTCGACTCTTGAAATCTCTCAGCCACTGAAACTTTATTTTTTCTCATTTATCTCTTTACCTTTTTTTGTCAAGAAGGCTTTCTCATACCCATGATGCCAGGTTCCAGCTCATCCCTGGGAGTCCTGTCCCGCATTGCCAGGGAGATTTACACCCGTGGGAGTCGTGTCCCACATATGGGGGGATGGCAGTGAGTTCACTTGCCAAGTTGGCATAGAGAGGCCACATCTGAGCAACAAAAGAACTCTCCAGGGGTGATTCTTAGGCATAATTGTCAGTAGGCTCAGCCTGTCCTTTGCAGGATGGATTGAGGCTTAGCCATATTGAATTGGTTGTCTCCACTGCTTACAAAAATATCAGGAATTCCCCAGATGGGGAAGTTGAATATTTCCTCATTTCTCCCCAGTACCCCAAGGGGACTTTGCAAATACTTTTTTATTCTCTGCCAAAATTATTCTGGGATATTGGGACATCAAGCTAAACCGGACAAACCAACAAAATTTCATATCCTATTCAAAATTTCCTGTAAATTATGGTGTTCAAGTAAACTGACCATACAAGTTAAATTAGATGTTGTGCTACCCAAAATATAAATCTCTCCGTTTGGTCTCGATTAGAGATTGAAGTTTGAAGATAAGGGCCATATCTTCCTTTACCCAGTATTCTGATTTACCTTAGTCCTATCCAGATCAGCTTCATTCATATCTCTAGACGAAGCCTGCAGACTTTTTCAGCTTCTTTAATAGTTGCTAAATGGGGTACTGCTGACTTTCATAGCTTCAGAGCTCTAACTCTGAGTCTCAGGTGTCACTTGAATTCCCAAAGTTTCAGGAAACGACCAAGTTATGTACAAATAGCTCAGCATCTTAGAATTTAGAATTGTCAGTTACAACTTCTAAATATATGTGACTGCTGTAAGGGCTTACAATCTAGGAACCTCTACAATGGGCCCCAACCTAATAACCCATGCTCTTGACTTGAATTCTCTGAGTTTTATATTATAGTTAGTCCATATGTGTGAAGAATAGTACTTGTCTTTTTGTTACTGACATTTTATTCAACATACTGTCCGTAAGGTTCATTCACCTAGTTGCATGCCTTACAACTTCATTCCTTTTTGCAGCCACCCAGTAGTCTGCTGTATGTAAACACTGAAGTTCCCCCTTCTATTCCTCAGTCATTGTACCCTTAGACCACTTCCATCCTTTGTGGATCACAAACACTTGCTAGCATTTCTTGTAGGGCAGGTCTTTGGGTAATGAACTTCCTCAGCTTTTGCTTATCTTGGAATGACTTGAATTCTCCCACATTGACAATTTTTCTTGTCTCCTGGATCCCTTAGGCTCTATTCATTTTTTTTTCATTCTTTGTTCTTTCTGCTCTGCAGACTGGATAATTTCAGTTGTTATAATCTTCAAGTTCACTAACTATTTCTTGCCTATTCAGGTGTGTTGTTAAACCCTGCCAGTGTACTTTTTACATTAGTTGTTATACTCTTCTGTTCTAGAATTTCTATTTGGTACTTTTAAAAAAATTCTATTTTATTGAAATCTTCCTATTGTTTATACATCATTTTCCTGATTTCCTTTAATTTTTTTTCTCCATGTTTTCCTTTAGCTTACTGAGCAGATTTAGGACAGTTGCCTTGACGTCTTTGTTTAGCTGTTCCAATGTGTGGGATTCCTGAGGGATGTTTTCTTTTGCTTTATTTTGTTCCTTTGAATGATCCATCGTTTTCTATTTCTTTGCATACGTTGTGATTTTTTGTTGTTGAAAACTGGACATTTTAATATTATGATGTGTTAACTCTAACAATCAGATTCTACCCTCTCCATAAGATTCTTTTCTTTTCCCCAGACTATTGCAAAGACTGTTTTCCTTGCCATATGAGATCACTGAAGTCTCTTTTACTTTAGCTTTTATTCAACTAGTGTTTTGATAGAGATTCTCTTTAATGCCAGGATATCAGGGGGATTAACAAAACACATACACAAAAACAAAGGTACCTCTCCCAGTCTTTGCAAATTGGCTGTTTCCCAAGGTGCTCCTTCAGCACTTAGCCTAGCTTGCACTGAGCCTTCTAGATCAGCCCAAAGTGAACAATTAGGGTCTTCTTAGGACGTTTCTAAGCATGTGTCTTGCCCTGGCATGCGCATGGCTTTCATAATTCCCCAGGATGCACAAATGCTCCTGGATATTCTATTTCCCCAGGAAACCCTCTCCCCAGCTTTTCCTCCCATACCCCAGGTGCACTGTTGTATGTCTCAGCTGTAATATTTCACTCCAGGCTGTTGCTGTTTGATTGTTCCCCTTGAGTGTACTGCCACCTCTCCACCCTGAGTTGTGGGTTAGGTGGAAAAGAGACAAGTACTAGCAGGTGGGCTGGAACAGACATACACGCCAGATTCATACATAGGGTGTGCTCTGCTCTGTCCTTAACCAGAGACCAGGGATCCACACTGGGGATGTGGGGCTGGCCTGCTGCAGACTGCAGCTGAGGCAGGGACTGGGTGGGGATGGGCAGGGGAGAGGCCATGCAGCTTTCCTGATGTTTGTAGGTTGCCTTTTTCTTGATTCAGTGCTCACGGTTTCACTGTAAACCTTTGTGTGCTGTCCAGAATTCTAAGAAAGTTGTTTCTAATAGTTTCTGCTTGGTTTTCCATGTTTTGGGTGGGTGGGGGTGTATTTGGAGCTTTCTACTCCGCCACCTTGCTGATGTCCTCCTACTGAAGTTTTCTCTTTTTTCATCTGCTGTGTCTTCATATTATTTATAGAAAACAAACCAAAAGAAAAATGTGCCTCTTTTGTGGCTATGTTGGCAAGGTTATATGCTGTATTTAGAAAAGTAAAGATATTTAAATGAGGATAAGTAAAGTTACGGTATATTCATACAATGGATCCTGTATAGCAAGAAAGATTATACTAATGATACATAAAACAATATGGAAATATCTCAGAAACATTCTGGGTGAAAGAGCATACAAAATAATGCATACTGCATGATTCCACTTATATAAAATTGAAGAACAGGCAAAACAAATTTATGGTAGAAAACAAATTAGAACAGGTTTGTCTCTGAGGGGATGGGGTATAGGATTTACTTGAAGGGACATGAGGAAACTTTCTGGGATGATGGTAGTTTTCTATATCTCAGTGGAGGGTTGGGTTGCATGGGTGTTTGCATTTGTCAAAACTCAGCAAATGTACACTTAAGATTTGTACATTTCAGTGTATGTAAATTTTATACAAAATATTAAACTCTAGCTAATAATATCCATGGGGCATTATTTAGGGGTAAATGTCTTGATGACTGCAATTTACTTTGAAATGCATAAAAATAAGGTTTACTGATCAGTAGGTATAGGGGAAGGAAAGGTATGTGATCAAATAAGTATAGTAAAATGTTAATAGTTAACTAGGGTGGTGGGTGTATGGGTTTTCACTGTAAAGTTCTTTCACTTGTATTAAATATTTAGAATAAAATAGAATTAAAATTTTTGTTCTTGATCAATAAGATTGATGGACCCTTCGTGAGGTTGACAAAAAGAAGAGAGAGGATGCAAATAAATAAAATCAGAAATGGAAGAAGAGACATAACCACTGACCTCACAGAAATAAAGGAGGTAATAACAGGATACTATGAACAACTTTATGCTAATAAATACGACAATGTAGATGAAATGGACAACTTCCTAGAAAGGCATGAACAACCAACATTGACTTGAGAAGAAACAGACAACCTCAACAAACCAATCAGTCATTAAGAAGCTCCCCCAAAAGAAAAGTCCAGAACCAGATGGCTTCACATGTAAATTCTACCAAACATTCCAGAAATAGTACCAATCCTAACTATTTAGGATTCTTCAAAAAAATTGAAGAGGAGGGAAAACTACCTAACTCATTCTACAAAGCCAACATCACCCTCATACCAAAGCCAGACAAAGATATTACAAAAAAAGAAAACTACAGACCAATTTCTCTAATGAATATAGATGCAAAATTCTAGCAAATCGAATCCAGCAGCACATTAAAAGAATTATACACCATAACTAAGTAGGATTCATCCCAGGTATGCAACGATGGTTCAACATAAAAAAATCAATGAATGTAATACACCATACCAACAAATCAAAGCAGAAAAAACACATGATCATCTTGATTGATGCAGAAAAGGCATTTGACAAAGTTCAACATCCTTTCCTGTTGAGAACACTTCAAAGGATAGGAATAGAAGGGAACTTCCTCAAAATGATGAAGGGGATATATGAAAAACCCACAGTTAACATCATCCTCAATGGGGAAAAACTGAAAACTTTCCCCCTAAGATCAGGAACAAGACAAGGATGTCCACTATCACCACTGTTATTCAACATCATGTTGGAAGTTCTAGCCAGAGCAATTAGGCAAGAAAAAGAAATACAAGGCATCAAAATTGGAAAGGAAGAAATAAAACTCTCACTGTTTATAGGTGATATGATACTATATGTCAAAAATCCTGAAAAATCCACAACAAAACTACTAGAGTTAATAAATGAGTACAGCAAAATGGCAGGTTACAAGATCAACACTCAAAAATCTGTAGTGTTTCTATACACTAGTAATGAGTAATCTGAGGGGGAAATCAAGAAAAAAATTTCATTTACAATCGCAACCAAAAGAATAAAATACTTAGGAATAAATTTAACTAAAGAGACAAAAGACCTATACAAAGAAAACTACAAGAAACTGTTAAAAGAAATCACAGAAGACCTAAATAGATGGAAGGGCATACCATGTTCATGGATTGGAAGACTAAATATAGTTAAGATGACAATTCTACCTAAATTGATTTACAGATTCAATGCAATACCAATTAAAATCCCAACAACTTACTTTTCAGAAATAGAAAAACCAATAACCAAATTTATCTGGAAGGGCAGGGTGCCCCAAATAGCTAAGAGTATCCTGAGGAAAGAAAGTGATGTCAGAGGTGTCACTCTACCTGACTTTAAGGTGTATTATGAAGCTACAGTGGTCAAAACAGCATGGTACTGGCATAAAGATAGCTATACTGACCAAAGGAATCGAATAGAGTGTTCAGATATAGACCCTCTCATCTATGGATAATTGGTCTTTGATAAGGCAGTCAAACCAACTCACCTGGGACAGAACAGTCTCTTCAATAAATGGTACCTAGAGAACTGTATATCCATATGCAAAAAAATGAAAGAGGATTCATATCTCACACCCTATACAAAAATTAACTCAAAATGAATCAAAGACCTAAACATTAGATCTAAGACCATAAAACTATTAGAAGAAAATGTAGGGAAATATATTATAAATCTTATACTAGGAAGCAGCTTCCTAGACCTTACACCCAAAGCATGAGCATTGAAGAAAGAAAGAAAGAAATGGGAGCGCCTCAAAATTAAACACTTGCACATCAAAGAACTTTGTCAAGAAAGTAAAAAGACAGCCTACACAATGGGAGATAATATTTGGAAACAATATATCAGATAAAGGTCTAGTCTCCAGAATATGTAAAGAGATTGTTCAACTCAACAACAAAAAGACAGACAACCCAATTACAAAATAGGCAAAAGACTTGAACAGATACCTCTCAGAAGTGGAAATACAATTGGCCAAAAGGCACATGAAGAGATGTTCCGCGTCCCTGGCCATTAGAGAAATGCAAATCAAAACCACAATGAGATATTATCTCACACCCACCAGAATGGCCATTATCAATAAAACAGAAAACAACAAGTGCTGAAGAGAATGTGGAGAAAGAGGCACACTTATTCACTGTTGATGGGAATGTCAAATGGTACAACCACTGTGGAAGGCAGTTTGGCAGTTCCTCAAAAAGCTAAATACAGAATTCCATGACCCGGAAATACCATTGCTAGGTATCTACTCAGATGACATGAGGGCAAGGACACAAATGGACATTTGCACACCAATGTTTATAGCAGCATTATTTACAATTGCAAAGAGACGGAAGCAGCCAAAATGTCCATTAACAGATGAGTGGCTAAACAAACTGTGGTATATACATACAATGGAATATTATGCAGCTGTAAAACAGAATAAAGTTATGAAGTATATAACAACGTGGATGGACCTTAAGGACATTATACTAAATGAGATTAGCCAGAAACAAAAGGACAAATATTGTATGGTCTCACTGATATGAACTGACATTAGTGAATAAACTTGGAGAATTTCATTGGTAACAGAGACCATCAGGAGATAGAAATAAGGTAAGATATTGGGTAACTGGAACTGAAGGGATACAGATTGTGCAATAGGACTGATTGTAAAAACTCAGGAATGGATGGCACAATACTACCTAACTGTAAGACAATTATGTTAGAACACTGAATGAAGCTGAATGTGAGAATGATAGAGGGAGGAGGCTGGGGGCACAAATGAAATCGGAAAGAAAGATAGGTGATAAAGACTCAGATGGTATAATCTAGGAATGCCTACAATGTATAATGATAGTGACTAAATGTACAAATTAAAAAAATGTTTTTGCACGAGGAAGAACAAAGGAATGTCATTACTGCAGGATGTTGAAAATAGATGGTAATTAATATTTTAAAATTTTAACTTATGTGTGAGACTAAAGCAAAAAATGTTTATTTGGTGCAAAATTTATATTTTGACTAGTGCAGTTCCTAATATAACTTATGTAGACAGCTTAATTGAACACCATAAGTACATGGAACCTTGAGTAGGGCATGAGATTTTGTTGGTTTGTCCAGAGTGATGCCCCGATGAATCCAGAGTGATTTGAACAGTGAATAAAAAAGTATTTGCAAAGTCCCCTTCAGGGAATGGTGAGAAAGGGGGAAATTCAACTTCCCCAAGTTGAATTCTTGATATTCTCACAGGCAGTGGGGACAGCCAAAGCATAGGCTGAGCCCCCAATCTCGGGGTTTGTTCATATGAAACTTAACCCCACGAAAGATAGGTCAAGCCTACTTAGAATTAGGCCTAAGAGTCACCCCCAAGAGAACCTCTTTTGTTGCTCAGATGTGGCCTCTCTCTCCAGCCAACACAACAAGCAAACCCACCACCCTCCCCCTGTCTACCTGGGACTTGACTCCCAGGGGTGTGGACCTTCCTGGAAACGTGGGACAGAAATCCTAGAATGAGCTGAGACTCAGCATCAAGGGATTGAGAAAAACCCTAGAATGAGCTGAGACTCAGCATCAAGGGATTGAGAAAACCTTCTCGACAAAAAGTGGGAAGAGTGAAATGAGACAAAATAAAGTGTCAATGGCTGAGAGATTCCAAACAGAGTAGAGAGGTTATCCTGGAGGTTATTCTTACGCATTAAATAGATATCACCTTGTTAGTCGACATGTAATGGAGAGGCTGGAGGGAAGTGCCTGAAAATGTAGAGCTGTGTTCCAGTAGCCATGTTTCTTAAAGGTGATTTGTATAATGATATAACTTTCACAGTGTGACTGTGTGATTGTGAAAACCTTGCGTCTGATGCTCCTTTTATCTACCTTATCAACAGATGAGTAAAATATATGGAATAAAAATAAATAATAGAGGGAACAAATATTAAATTAAATTTAGATCAGTCAAAGGGAGGGGTAAAGGGTATGGTATGTATGAATTTTTTTCTGTTGTCTTTTTCTTTTTCTGAATTGATGCAAATGTTCTAAGAAATGATCATGATGATGAATATGCAACTATGTGATGATATTGTGAATTACTGATTATATATGTAGAACGGAGTGACCATAAGTTAAGAATGTTTGCATTTGTTTGTTATATATTTTTTTAATTTAAAAAATTAATAAAAAAATTTTTGTTCTTGAAATGATATGGTATTTAAAAATAAGATATTTCAAACTGTCTCTATTTGTTGTAGGTTGATACTTTGCTTTCTGAGAGCCAATTGACAGAAGCTCTAGAAGCCAATAAAAGGCAAGATATTTACCAAAGGTAAAGCCTGCTCAATTATTTCAGCTTTCAGGAATGGCACTTACATTTTAATGAGCAGTACTAAGGCATAAAAATTGCTTGTGATATTCTTTCTTACACTTTTTCTTTTTGTGTTAATACCATTTCCAAAAATACAAATAATAGTGGGAAATAATCTTGAGGTTACAGTGAATGGAATTTTCCAAAATGTATCATTTATCCATGTTTGAACCGTATAAACCACATACAGGTTCTATTGGAAAGATAAGATTAAATAAAGAACTATAAATGTTAAAAAGAGGGAAGGTGACTTGCATTTACTTTATACTCTGTGCAACATACTCTCTATATGTCAAGCAGTGTGCTCTGTGCTCTAAAAACTTTTCTTAATTTCACCATAATACCATGAGATACTTATTAATACAGAAGGGAAAATTAAGGTTCATAGTGGTCATTGATATAGTCAACATTAGTTTGCTGTAAGACATTAAATTGTCATTAGGATGAGATGGGAAAACAGTAAAAAGTGTTTTAAGACGGCTAAGAAATGCAGAATTCCATCAAGGAACCTAACTGCAGGTTGAGTGGAGGTGCAGTTTTTGGTCCATTTGAACTAGATGGAAGAATTACATAGTGCTATAACTTGGATCCAGGAGGAACCAACCCAAATCTGAAGCTTATGGATTAGTGGCTGTTGTGACAGCAGCTATAAAAATGTCTCATGACATCAGTGGCAGAGCTCTTTGGCTGTCTGTGAAATGAGTCAAAGCTCTGCACCTGTGTAAACAGACTAAGTTAAAGGGCGAGAGTGCCTTGGTGGGACGAGGCCAAGTATGGGGTCCTGATCGCTGCCTTCCTGCTCGTCCTCTGCCTTCACGTGGCTCTGTGACCTTGGGCACCCACTTTCCCTTTTAGAACCCTGCTTCCTTCACCTGGCATGAGGCTGTAACAAGCTCGAATGCGGGAATGCAGTGAACCACCTAGCAATATGCTTGGCACACAGCTTTTCGCCGTATTATCATTTGTGTCTCCTTGACTGGGTTCTAGGCTAATGGACCTTTAGAGCTGGAGAAGTGTTTTCAAGCCCAGTGCTCTTCCTTATCGTAGAAGTAGGACCCCGAAGCCCGCAGTCATTTGACGCTTCTTAGCCCTGCTTATGGCATCTGTGTATGTGGAGCTTTGCCGTGAGGATCCCCTGACCTGAGGGGTGGGGAGCATTTACCTCTGGTGCTTTTTTTGTCTGCTGTATGAGGGGGTCACATTTCATTCTTTTTCCATGTGAGTATACTGTTACTGCAGCACCATTTGTTGAATGTTTGTTTGTTTGTTTTGGGAAGTGCACAGCTGGGAATCAAACCCAGGTCTCCTACATAGCAAATGAGAATTCTACCACTGAACTGCCCTTGCACAACATGTGATTTTTAAATATTGTTATACATGCAATAGCTAATTGCCCTCCC
>PVIY010037397.1:0-10536 GCA_004026745.1 Myrmecophaga tridactyla
CAAGGTTTTCACATTCACAGAGTCTCATTGTGAAAGCTATATCATTGTTCAATCATTATCAAGAAACATGGCTACTGGAACACAGCTCTACATTTTCAGGCAGTTCCCTCCAGCCTCTCTGCTACATCTTGAACAACAAGGTGATATCTACTTAATGCATAAGAATAACCTCCAGGATAACCTCTCGACTCTGTTTGGAGTCTCTCAGCCATTGACACTTAGTCTCCTTTCACTCTTCCCCCTTTGGTCGAGAAAGTTCTCTCAATCCCTTGATGTTAATTTTCAGCTCATTCTAGGGTTTTTCTCAGTCCCTTGATGCTGAGTCTCAGCTCATTCCAGGATCTCTGTCCCTCGCTGCCAGGAAGATACACATCCCTGGGAGTCATGTCCCACGCAGAGAGGGGAAGGGTGGTGAGACTGCTCATCATGTTGGCTGGAGACAATTTGGGTAATTTGACTGACTATTTGCACAGGTATAAGCAGAATATAGGAGAACCATGCGGGAAAAGTTCAGTACCCCAGGGTCAGTTACAAAGTCGAGCTCTGACTATCAGGTTCTGATGGCCTTTGATTCACCCTGCTGGAGAGGGGGGATTCCTGCCCTAGGGTTATAGTGATGGCTGAACCCATGACACCCAGAGCTAGTTCTTACTGTCAGCAGTTTATCTGTCACATATAACCATGGCCTGGAAGAGGAGGACATCACATGCCATGTGGGGTTTACCCTGGGAAACAGCAGGGCTAGGGGAGGCAGACTTTATACCAGCAGAAGCATAGGGTGGCCCCTGGTCCTGCAGGAGGATGTGATTAAATTGTTTGACTATTTCCATGGGCAGGCAGGGAACTGAAGCCTCCCATCAGGAACCAGCAGGAACTGCACCTAATCTACTTGATAATAGTCATTGTTTGATGAGGGGACTTTATCCACAGGAGTGGGGAGGGGAACTTACATTCAGGCTATTTGAGGTCTTCTAGATCTTACCAGAAAATAACATTAATTTTCGGCCTTATACCACAGATCCTCGACCTGCAGGAACAAGGCGAGGGAGCCACACCAGAGCCCTAAAGAAAAAGCTGTGTGAAGAGGGTTACATCATGGATTGCAGCAAGACAATCCACAGGAATCCACAGAGAAGAAGCTGGGGATAAATGTCTGACCTCACCCTGCTTCCTCCTTCCTTCTTGTTTGGGCACTGCGTCAGCAGAACACGGGGGAAGCTGGAGGGCCTGCAAGTTCCTACAGGTCATCCTCCCTGGGCAAAGAGCAGGGAGAAGGAAGAAGTATGGGGAGTGCATCTGAAGGGACAAAATGAAAGATAGCCAATGCACCTCTATTTCTGAGCCTTCTCATGGTTACCACAACCCCCTCATTCAGATAATACTCATTTGAAACTTCTATATTAAATTGTTGTACTAGGAAGTATAATAAAATGGATAATGATGGCTGTGACAGTTTGAATCTGTTTATCCCAGAAAAACTATAACTTTTAATCCTCATTCAATATTCCTGGGTGGGAGCTTTTAGATTGTTCCCATGGAGATGTGACCACCCAGTGTGGGTGGTAACTTTTGATTAGACGGTTTCCATGGAGATGTGTCTCCACACATTCAAGGTGGGGTTGCTTACTGGAGACTTTTAAGAGGGAACCATTTTGGAAAAGCTTTAGAGCCACGAAAGCCCATGCAGCCAGAGACCTTTGGAGATGAAGAAAGAAAATGCCCCTAATGGGGCCTTCATGAGACTAGAAGCCAGGAGAGAAAGCTAGCAGACTTCGCCATGTGCTCTTCCAGCTGAGACAGGAACCCTAAACTTCATCGGCCTTTCTTGAGTGAAGGTAACATCTTATTGGTGCCTTAATTTGGACATTTTCATAGCCTTGCCTTAATCTGGACATTTTCATGGCCTTAGAACTGTAAATTTGCAACTCAATACATTTCCCCTTTTAAAAGCTGTTCTATTCCTGGTATATCGCATTCCAGCAGCTTGCAAACTAGAACAGTAGCCAATATTCATTAAGAACTTAATATGGGTCATACACTGGCACAAGCACTGTCACAGCTTAGTTTATTTAACTTTTATAACAGCTCTATGAGGTAGGTAAATGATTAATTTCCAGAGGTTTAGTCTCAATAAGGTAAGAATGGGGTCAGAAAGGATAATTTTCCCAATGTTAATTCTGACATGTCAGAGTAAAAACTAAACCAGGGCAGTGCAACGGTGGCTCAGTGGCAGAATTCTCACCTGCCATGCCGTTTGATTCCCAGAGCCTGCTCATGCCAAAAAACAAAAACAAAAAAAAGACAAACCCAAGACTGAGAACAGTGCCCTAACTATGTGCTAGAAAAATTTTAGGCATTATTATTAATATATATTTATACTATGAATAGTCCTAATCATAACAATTCTGTCTGTCATATGACAAAAGCAAAGCCCTGAGAATGGGCATCACCTGTCCATATCAGTGCCAGTCTCTGGACAGCAGGCGCAGCTGTCTCTGCAGCGCCACACCTTTGGTTTATTGTTCACACTGTCATCTGCAGAGGGGTGAATTTATAGCCACATTTTCCCGGTTGGATATGCACAGGCCAACATCCCAATTACATTACATTTAGTCTGTCTGGAACTTTTTCCAAGCCCAAAATGATTTTTTTTGAGAAAGAAAAGCTTGGCTTTTCTCCAGAAGGCTATTGTCATTTGCTTAATTTTTTTTTTTTAACATGGGCATGCACCGGGAACATTTGCTTAATTTTGATTTTAATAGGGATTTAAATCTGCAACACTTGCCAGACTTTTTTTGGTCTTAGCTTTACTCTTCATTTCATTGGGAAAGACTGAATATGCCTGCCTACAATTATGATTCAACCCTCCAATCATACCAGGGTTGAAATAACCCTCCTCCTTGGAGTATCTAACCGTGGCCAGCCCTCCTCCACCAAGCTTTACTTCCTGGGGCAAAACTAAGATAACACACAATGCTCACTGGTCTCAGCCCTTCTGGCCATTTAAGACTTTTTCATCTATTTAAAAATGCATAAAATTCCTGCTTGCTGAGCAAGTTAAATCCTGCATAGATGTTTTATAGTTTAACCTTCAGCTAGCCAAGAGAAAACTAACCCCAAGTGTGGACTCATACTGGGAACATTCTTAAGATTTCTCTATAGGAAAACACTGAAAGCCTGCTGCACTGCACGGAAATTCATCTATTATTTTCTGAACTCTGTGATCTTGGTCAAGAAATGTATCCATTCTGGGTCTCAATTTCTTCCATTCATTCATTCAGTCACTCATTCAAGAACCTTTTTTCTTTTAATTGAGTAAAGCTCACATAACATAAAATTAACCATTTCAAAATGTACAATTCACTGGAATTTAGTACATTCACAATGCTTTGCAACCATCACCTCCATCTACTACCAATTGACTTCCGTTATCCCAGAAGGAAACCTTGTGCCCATTAAGCTGTCACTCCTCATTCCTTCCTTCCCCTAGTCCCTGGTAACTACAAGTCTGTTTTCTGTCTCTGTAGATTTGCCTATTCTGGGTATTTCATGCAATATGTGACCTTTGTGTCTGGCTTCTTTCATTTAGCATTAACGTTTTCAAGGTTCATCCATGTTATAGCATATATCAGTTCTCCATTCCTTTTTATGGCTAAGGAATATCCCATTGTATGGATATATCGCAATTTGTTTATCTGTTCTTCTGTTGATGAACATCTGGTTTGTTTCCACCTTTTGGCTGTGGCGAATAATGCTGCTGTGAACATTTGTGTGCAAGTATTATTTGTCTGAGTACCTGTTTTCATATCTTTTGAGTATATACCTAGGAGTGGAACTACTGGGTCATACAGTAATTCTATGTTTACCTTTTTTAAAACCCCAAGAAACGCTTTCTGACATCTACTCAGGCAATAATGACACAAAACAAAGTAAAACCCAAGTTTTACCCTGGAGATCGGATATAGAATAAGGATGTGGTACTAGATAATCACAGAGGTTGCCTTGAGATCTGTTTATGAATGGAAGATTTGGTGGATATGGTGGATCTAGGAGTAATAGGGGCAAAATAGCAGTGATTAGTTTGTGGATATTCTAACATGCTCCCAATTGTCTTTTAGGGCTTCAATCCTTGCCCCCTACTGTGTACTCACTCTTCTTCCTGCTTACTAAACATCTCCACTACAAAGCCCCCCCCTCTAATAAATCAAAGGTCAAAACAGAGCTGAACCAAAGCAGTTTCAATAAATGGGAAAGATCATGGTTCACTATTCTTTGGATGGCACAACCCTCTGGACTGAGATTCTTAATATCAGATTGTTAACATATTTCTAAAGAGATGCAGTGTGCCGGCAGGACATCTGAAAAGGGTGCAGAATTAAAGAGTGCTGCATGCAACTGCATATGCTTCAAATTATGCTCTGCAAAAGTCAAACATACAGCCCTATGAGTCTAAAAATACTTAACTGTTAGCCAAAAATGGACTTATTCTTGGATTCATAAAAATTCAGGCCATGTGAAATATGTGTATCAGGGGAAGTATGCACTCTCATAAAAAAAAAAACTGACCAAAGAAAGAGAAGAAAAAAATTAAAATAAACTTTAAAATTCTTTTATTGAAAGGAAAGGGAGAAGGTGGAAATGGAAAGCTTTCTGTGTGTGGCCAGGAAGCAGAACTGGGGAATTCTTTGTGCTAGGGAAAAGAATGCCTTTAAGGACCAGGGCTGATCCCTGCCCCCTACCCTAGGAAAGCCCTGAACAATTGTGGATTAGGCTCCCCAGTTCTGACCAATTTGGGGGGATTAGTAAGACCAGAAGGCAAGGACTCATCACAAACCAAAATCTTGGCATTGTTGTATGTGCAGTGCTTGTCAAACTACCTTGAGTGAAGAACCAGTTTTGTTTTCTTCCCCCCTTCAATCCACTGTGGACCAATACTTCCATAAAATACAATAAAAATGAATTATTATAAAATGAAATTTAAAAGACATGTAAAATGAAACCTGATTTTTTATTATTAGGTTCAACAGACATTACATTACATTCCAAAGATATAATCACACATAGGGAAACAAAATAATTATGACAAAAAGTTTCTAAACATTCTCAATAATCCCCCCCTCCCCAGGGTGCCGACATCTTAATCCCTGGAATATGCAAACATGCAAGGGGAAAATTAAAGTTGCAGATGGAATTAAATTTGTTAATTAACTGACCTTAACATAAGGAGATTATCCAGTGCAGACCAGGGAAGTAGCTACACATCCTACAATGCATAGGAAATCCCCCCTCACTGCCCCCCACCAATAAACAATTGACAGGTCCAAAATATCAATAGTGTTGACATTGAGAAACTCTTTGGTAGAGGAATTTATTAGGAAGGAAAATATGTAGGGGAGGGGAAAAAAGAAGGAAGGAGAAGGATAGGATGCCAAAGAAGAGTGAGGTATCAGGCCAAGTCCCTCAGAGTAACTCTGACTCAATCAGAAGCTCTATATGCTAAAAAGTTGTCCTGAAAAGGGACCTGGAATATTTATATGCTGGTGTAGGTCAGTCATTTGTTTTAGCTTGAAAAGCTGCCAGAATGCAATATACCAGGATTAGAATGGTTTTTATAAGAGGAATTTAACAAGTTACAAATTTACAGTTCTAAGCTTATAAAAATGTCCAAACTAAGCCATCCAGGAAATGAAGGCAGATGGGTCTGGAACATCTCTGTTAGCTCACAAGTCACGTGACTGGCATCTACTGGTCCCTTATTCCTGAGCTCCATTGCTTTCAGCCTTTCTTCCTGTGGGGGTTCCTCATTTTGCCTCTCCAGGGCTGGCTTTCATCTCTTGGCTTCCCTAGGCTCTCTCCAGATTCGGGTTTGCTTGACATCTTATAGTGACATCTGCAGGGCTCCAGGCATCTCCAAACATCTGTGTCTCTGTTCAGCATCTGTGTCAGGTCTGTCATTTCTGGAACTCTCAAAAATATTTCCTTTCTTAAAGGATTCCAGAAAACTAATCAAGACCCACTAGGAATGGGTGGAGTCACATCTCTGTCTAATCAAAACATCACATTCCCAGTTGGGTGTTTCAGCCTCCATGGAGATAATCTAATCGGAAGTTTACAATCTACAGTATTGAATCAGGAGTAAAAGAAAGAGCTGCCCCCTCAAGATGGAATTGGGATTAAAACATGGCTTTTCTGGGGTATATAATATTTTAAAACCAGCACAGTCATTAATAAGGTTTGCTCCTTGTTCCATTTCCTTATGTACAGATGAAGCAACCTCTTGAGGCAGCTTGAGGGCAGCCCTCAGCCAAAGACCCTTCCAGATGAAGGTTACTGGGAGTGAATGCCCCCAGGGAGCCTGTGAGCAGGAAAATGTAAAAGCATCCCCAGGCAGCGCATCATCAGGTCTGCTAGACTAGAGCAGTAGTTTTCAAAGTTCTTGCTCACTACAGATCTTTTGTAAGAGAAAACCCTGCTGGGAAGTTCAATGTACAATACTGATAAATAAAAAATCTTTAAAAAAACAGGAAGAGCTACTTTGGCTGAAGAAGGAGGAGATGGAGCTCTAGTCCCTTCCCAATCCACACTCCTTCCTTCTTCTCATCTGCACTCCCCACCTCCAACTTCGTAGCCTTTGATGTTCTTAGAAGAACATTACCAGGACAAAATCTCTACACTAAAATTGCTAATCTTCAATACCAGTGGTTCTGTATGAAGTAGTTATTCATCCTTAAATGGTGTTTTCTGAAGTATTTTGTGTGCTTTGTTAAAGAAGCTTGAGCACTGTTCTCCAGGAGTTATCCTACTTAGTGGGCCACAGGAGCCTCCAAATAGCTACTTCACTCACATCCAATCCAGCAGTCAAGGAAGAGGACTGTGGACCCCTAACATAGACCAGGAGGAGCCAAGTATCATTCACGAACCCTAATAATACTGTGCACAAGGAGACCTGGGTTATCTATGTGATCTTCAAGCCACCCAGAGAGTTGGGCAAGGCAGGATTGTTATCCCCATTTGAAAGATGAGAAAATCAAAGCTCAAAGCGTGACTTGTCCAAGGGCCCATACGCATAGGCCCTCCACCACTCCAATCCCAAACCAGCCCACCAGGTTTCTTCCAGTTAGTCAGGAAAGGCCTTATAAAGAGCTAAATCTGGGGGCCAGGAGTAGAGAAAGATGAGATAATACCTTTGGCTTAAATCAAATCTTCCTTTGGAGGAAAAGTAGTTTATATGTGTATGATTTGGTCAAAGAAATTTAGTTTAAATTGAAAGCATACAAATTTTTATACTGGGCTCACCATGTGCCAAGCACTATCATAATTCATTTAATCTTCACAGCACCCAAATGAGTGGGAGGCTCATTTGAAAATGGAGGCAGAGAGAAGGGCTAGTTGACTAGAAGAGAATTTCTTCACTCACTTCTCCTAGGGAACCCCAGATAATAACAACAGCAGTAACAGGAAGGAGACCTTCCATTTCTTGTATGCTTGACTATAGTTTTCCCTCCAATAACCTTGATAGGTAAGTATTTCTATCTCCATTTCATAGATGAATAAACTGAGGCTCAGAGTTCAAGTAATGTGGCCATGATTCCATAGCTTATAAGTGGCAGGCCTCGGGCCGGTCCATCCAGATTCTTGGTTCTCCTTCTAGACCCTCCCATGCAGCTGATCTGACAAACGTGGTTTTGAGTTACCAAAACCTTGGGAGATGGGTGTTAGCTCCAAGTTTCAAATACCTCTATGGCAGTAATGCATTTCTTCCACATAATTAAAAAAAGTCCCAAGGGACAGACATTGTGACCAGGCATTCCTAAGTAGACATGAGCCATCAGGAATTTTCTAGACTTTTTTTTAATGACTTAGTATCATTCTATTCAAGCAGCTCATGAATGGGCCAAACAACCTGAAGTATCAAATTAGCAACTGAGTTAATAAAATCACTTGTATCATAATTAGCTGAATTATAAACATGATGAATTACTTAGTGTACGTTCATATACTTATGATGGAAATATTACCATGTCAGCTTTCACAGTTCCAGTATTTAAAATAACTCTAAATAGAACATTGTCTAGTTCACAATAGGTAGTCAATAAATGTTAAGTGCTTTTATGTGAATTAACTCACTTTAACAGAAGTCTCTCCCAAATAAAAAGTAGACATGGTCACTTTTTTTTCTTCATCCTCTTTTCAAACATTTGCACTTATTATAAGCTTTAACCTAGAATTTGAAAACTTGCATCAAGTACTTTATTCCCAATTTGAAAGAATGTATTAAGTAATACTACTGGGTGGAGGTGGGAGGTAAAGAGATCTTTGTCTTTTTCAACATTTTATTGATAACTTGGATAATATTTTTTTCTATAGTTTCATATAATTAGTTAAATAGGGGAAATGGGTCCAAGTAACTTAGGATAAAGTTATTTAGCTAAAAGCAGTGTTTCAAAAGTCATATAGTCAAAAGCAAGCAGGTTAACTCAGCAATGTGGCTAAATGACAACCTGGTAAAGAATGAATTTTACTTACTCTAGACCTCTTTTCCTAACTGGAGCAGATTTCATGGAAAACAGCAATGTCCTTAAGGAAGGGAGCTCCCAAGCATCCTCTGGACAGAAGTCTTTCACTATAGGGGCCAAGATATCAATCGATACCTGGCCTTCCATTGTAGGATACTGTCCAGTTTCACATCTCAGGTGTAAAGACAGGCCATCGTGTCCCAGGGTAGGGGGTGGTGTGGCAGCAGGATGCATCAGAGGACAATAAAACAAGGAGGAGGAGAGGAGGGACTCACTGGATTTAAAAACATCTGGCTCCTTGCAAGTCCCTAGGAAGCAGTTCTATTACACACCTACTGCCTAATTCATTGTCCAAGAAACTGGAGAAATTGAGAATGATAGTGTCCCAGATGTTTTCCCAGCGTTCATGCTGGCCAATGTACATTTGATCCATCTCTTTGGCCTAACCAAGAATGTCCACAGGCATGAATCCTAGACTATTTGAAATCCTAGACTATTTGAAGTATGAATCCTAGACTACTTGAAAATTTTGCCAAGACTAAGCATCCTTTATGAACCAAACCAATTCTTTAACCTTCAATAGCTTTGCATTACTACTTTAAAACAGAACCTAAATATTGGAAACAGTGACCAAAAATCTCATGTGTTTCTTCAAAGACACATTTAAAAATGTGTGCAATTTTCTTTCCTCTCTTTATGCTGAGTTGGGTGACTGAGCATTTAGTAGGCATTTCATAAACACCATTAACTGACTACTTAATTATGAGCAATAATCTATGAAAGGCCTCTAATTTTCCAAAGAAATTCAGGCCAAGGAGTCTTCAAATGCAAGGATTCTTTCTCAAGTTGAATCAAAGTGCTCAGATTTGTAGTAAGGATTTAAGCTTGTATGATAGACATTATAGTTGCACCACTCACATATCCCTTAAGGAATGAAGAATTTATTCCTGCAACCATTGGAAGTACTGCAGGCAGAAGTCCTCAGTGCCAGCCACCTACAGGGGATTGCTGTAACTGATACCAAAGTCATAACCCCTTTTCATCTGGCAGCCGTTATCATGGGAACTGATTTTCTTAGAGGTATATAGATGAACCCCTTACTACAACTCAATAACTCTGAAGGGTCATCTCAGTTTCAAGTACATTGCAGCTCAACTTCTCCCTCTACTCAATCCTGCTTTCTTCTCTTCTACAAATGTTAATTCCAAAAGCAGTCACTAACAGAGTTTTTGTACACTAGTGTCCATTTCAAAGTATGTTTCAGGGAGCCCAAACTGTAGCCATTGGTATGGGAGTGGTCTAAGAAAGCAAACACTGAGAAGAGATTTGGAAACTTAATCACCTACCAACCACCTGACAAAGAAAACCCCATTGCTGTTGGTGGTTGAGTAACAGATAGCCCTTGGCACTGGGGAGCAATGCAATTGTTAAAACATTCAATCAGTGGTGAACTGGAATCATACTGGTGGAAATGAATTCAGTATGTATGAATGTATGCTAAGTAGTAGGTGTTTGAGTAACATGGGGGAAATAATAACTATTCAGACAATGGAACTAGATAGCTATTGGTAAGCGCAATTAATGATCTGGAAAAAGATAACAAAAAGGTGACAGTAAGTGACTGAAAATTAAAAGCTAAGAATGAATGTCAGAAACCCTCATTTTAGGTAGCATCTAAAGAGCTACCTACAGTGGGAGGGCTGAGAAAGCTGTGAATTGCCCCCAGGAATTAATTGACACAGTAGTCAAGTTCCAAGAAAGATTAAATTCCCATCAAAGGCAGTGTAATATACCAAGATCAGGGACCTGGTTGGGAAATAATGGGATGAGATCTGGGTTGATTTCACACCCCCCACCCACCCCCATCTTGACTTCCTAGATTTCTCTTAAACTTCTAAGCCTGAAAAGTGACCCATTCCTCCTTACTAAAGCATAGCATCCCTGTCTTTCTTAAAGAAGCTGCAATAGTATTCTCACATAAGACAATATGTACCCTTTTAGCCCCAGAATCTGCCAATAA
>PVIY010037397.1:10636-24805 GCA_004026745.1 Myrmecophaga tridactyla
TATATATATATATATATATATATATATATATATATATATATATATATATATATATATATATATATATATATATATATATATATATATATAAATTATATATATATATATATAAGCAGCATGTAACACCTTCTATTACAAAGAAAATAGAGAAAGAAGGAAAGGAACAGAGAAAAGAAGAAGGAAAGAAGGGAATGTGGTATATTGAATTATGTACTCCAATTTAGACATGTTCTTAATCTCAATCCACATTCCTATAGGTGTGAACCCTTGTAAATAAGATGTCATTTTCAAGCCAAGGAATGCCTGGGGCTATCAGAACTTGAAGATGTTATTTTTAGTTAAATTCTGGTCAACTGCAGTAAGGTGAGCCTCAATCCAGATTACTGAAGGCTTTATAAAGAGAAGAAACCTGAAGCCAGGGTCAGAGAAGGCCACAGGTAGAAGCCAGAAGTCAGCAGAAACCTGAAGAACATGGGAAAAGAAGAGGACATTGCCATGTGACCTCAAAGCCAAGGAACCCTAAGGATTGCCAGCAAACCAGCACCAGAACACCACAGATTCCCAGGAAAAGTAAGCTTTGCCAACAACTTCATTTGGGACTCCTTGTAGCCTCAAAACCATGAGTCAATAAATTCTCATTTTAAGCCAACCCGCTGTGTGGTATTTGTCATAGCAGCTTGATAAACTGAAGGAGGAAAAAGAAGGTAGATATAATTAAAAAACAGAGAAGGAAGAAAAGTTATCTTTAAATAAATGTTTGATGCTGAAAAGATGATAGAGGCTAAAAGACTATCTTGAAGATTATTGTTGAAAAGATAATTGGAGTTTGGATAGTGCGTCCCCACAGTTCATGTCTACTGAGAACCTGAGAATGTGACCTTATTTAGAAATAGGGTCTCTGAGCTATAATTAGTTAATATGAGGTCATACTGGATTAAGGTGGGCTGAAAATCCAAAGGACTGGTGTCCTTACAAGAAGAGGAAAGTTTAGACACAGAGACATAGACACAGAAGGAAGAGGGCCATGTATAGATGAAGGCAGAGATTGGAGTTATGCTGTTTCGACCCAAGGAATGCCTGGGGCTATCAGAAGCTGGAGGAGGCAAGGAAAGCCCTTCCCCTAGGGAATTCAGAGGTAACATGGCCCTGCCAACAATGTGAGCTCAGATTTCCAGCCTCCAGAACCGTAAGAAAATATATTTCTGTCGTTTTAAGCCACAGAAATATTTCTGTTATTTGTGGTAATTTGTTAAAGCAACTCCAGGAAACTAATACAAATCTATGAAAATAAACACAGTAAATTTTGAGAATATACTTTGGTTGATCCTCTTACAAATTTGGGAAAGGCTGATGTGATGGTTAATTTCCTGTGTCAACTTGGTAAGCTATGATGTCCAGTTGTTTGGTCAAACCAGCACGGGCCTGATTGTCACTGTGAACCTATTTTGTAAATGGATTTGCATCTATAGTAAATTGATTTTTATCTATGGCTGGTTATATCTACCATCAATAAAGGAAATTGCCCTCATCAAAATCAGTTGAAGGTTGTAAAGCCAGAAGTAAGAATTTCAGAAGTCAGAAAAAATAATTTCCATCTCTAACTCAGCCAGCAATTTCTTCTGGGGTATTCAACTTCAATTTCATTGGAGTTTCCAACTTGCAACATGCACGATAGCATCAGACTTGCCAATCCCCATGGTTCGGTGAGCCAAATCCTTTAATAAATCGCTTGACATTTATATTATCTATCTATCGATCAATCGATCAATATATTTACATAAATTGTCTTCTGTAGGTTTTGTTTCTCTGGAGAACCCAATGATCACAATTCATATAATTGAACACTTTCACTTAGGATTCAGAAAGCAGTATTCAGTCCTGTTGTGTTTTAGTTTCCTAGGTTGCTTAAGAAAATAGTATGAAATGGGTTGGCTTAAACAATGGGGATTTGTCAGCTTAAAATTTTGAAGCTAAAAGGAAAGTCCAAATCAAGGCATTATCAAAGAGAGGCTTTCTCCCTGAAGACTGGTGTTCTCGTGTTGGCTGCTGACCGTCCTTGGCTCCTTCACATGGCCAGGCACATGGCAGAATCTGCTGGTCTCTCCCTTCTTTTCTACATTTCATTGATTTCAGCTTCTTGCTTCTGTGGCTTTTCCTCTCTTTGTCTGAATTTCATTCTTTCATAAAGAACTCCAGTAATAGAATTAAGCCCCATCCTGCTTGTGGTGGGCTACACCTTCTTAACTGAAGTAACCTTCTCAAAAGTTCCTACACAATAGGTTCACAACCACAGGAATGGATTAGCTTTAAGAATATATTTATCTGGGCACACACAGCTTCAAACCACCACATGCTGAATTATAAACTGGGCTATATCTCTTCTGTTTTCATATGGATTTAGATGAGAAGTTTAACTTAAGAGAGGGACAGGGCACCCTGTGGTCTTCTTCACAGGTAATCTCTCTGGGTTTGGAAGCAAATGGAGCCAGAGAATTCATTCAGTTCTATGATCGCCATCCAGCCAGAGGTCTGGGAGGGGGTCAGCTAGCTCTACCTCCCTCTTCCTTAAAGACTGTCTTTCCTAGTGACACAACATCTTAATGTCTATTTCTTGTGTGATTTCTCCATAGATGAGTCCTGATGCAGGTGTCATCATTTCATTTCTCAACCCCTGTTCTAGTTTGCTAGCTGCCAGAATGCAATATACCAGAAACGGAGTGGCTTTTAAAAAGAGGGAATTTAATAAGTTGCTAGTTTACAGTTCTAAGGCCAAGCAAATGTTCCAATTATAAGTCTATAGAAATGTCCAATCAAAAGCATCCAGGGAAAGATAACTTGGTTCAAGAAGGCCAATGAAGTTCAGGGTTTCTCTCTCAAGTGAAAAGGCACATGGCAAACACAGTCCCAGTTTCTATCTCAGCTGGAAGGTCACATGGCCAGCAAGGTGTCATCTGCTAGTTTTCTCTCCTGGCTTCCTGTTTCATGAAGCTCCCTATGAGGCATTTTCCTTCTTCATCTCCAAAGGTCTCTGGCTCATGGGCTCTCTGCTTCTTGTGGCTATGTCATTCTTTTTTGCTCTTTCTGAATCCCCCACTCTCAAAATGTTTCCTCTTTTATAGGACTTCAGAAACTTATCAAGACCCACCCAAATAGGTGGAGACACATCTCCCCTACTCCAGTTTAACAACCACTCTTGATTTGGTTACATCTTCAGGGAGATGATCTAATTTCCTACAGTATTGAATAAGGATTATTCTGCCTTTACGAAATGGGATTTTGATTAAAACATGCCTGTTCAAGGGCACATACATCCTTTCAAACCAGCACAGCCCCTAATCTGGAAATCCAGTCTGGTTTCTCCCATAGCCATCATTTAAATTGACTACAGAGTAAACTTTTCTTTTCTCTTCTGTGAGAAAGAATATATTTTAGATATTGCTTAATTTACAGTTTTCCTCTCCTATGTTTTGTGCTTCCAGAATGGGACCATGTAAGGGATTTTATTTTTAGTCAGAAGTGTGTGAAAATAATTAAACACACTAACTTTAAGGACATATTTTGTGTGATGGTTTGGAGCTGTATGTATACCCCAGCAAACAAACAAACTTGTTCTTTAACTTAATCCATTTCTGTGGGTGTGAACCTATTTTAAGTAGGACATTCTGATGAGGTTACTTCAGTTAAATTGTGGCCCCAATCAATCAGGATGAGTCCTAATCCTATTACTGGAGTTTGTAAGCAGAATGAAATTCAGACAGAGAGAAAGGCACGGGAAGCAAGAAACTGAGATTCAATGGAACTCAGAAGAGAATAGAGAGGCCAGGGGAGGCTGCCACGTGCATTGCCATATGACAGAAGAGCCCCTAGCATGAAGGATTGCAGGCAGCCAGCCCCAGAATGCCAGACTTCGGGAAGAATGATACTTTGATTTGGACTTTCTCATCGTCTCAAAACTGTGAGCTAATAAATTTCCATTGTTTAAGCTAACGCATTGTATGGTATTTGAACAGCCAAGGAAATTGAAACACTTTGCTGACCCTCTTAAAAAACACACACAAAAACATTATTTGGGAATTTCCAGAACATACTTTCTTTTGTTAATAGGAATTAAGGTTCATTCTGTGATTATGCAAATTAACCACACCATTCAGCAGACAAATAAACATACTTCCTGGATTGCTGAGAGTCAGGAACAAGTAGAGGAAAATTGTACTATGAAACAAGTCTTAAAAATTACCTCCTTTCCCCCAATATGTATGGCCTTTTCTTTAAGACCACCACAGAGCCTCTTTCTTAGACTTGCTGTCAAGCCCAGTCTCCTAAATACAATTTAACTTGTGCCTAAAACTTTCTTAGTAACACTTCTGAAATTTCAGTTTTTAGTCCTTGCTGAATTAGTAATCTTTGTCTAAAAATAAAGTTCACAAAATGGATATATATTATCTGGACAGTAATAAACTGCTTATGATGTAGCAAATGGAAAGTAAAATCCGAGTCCTTTTCCATTACTGTTAATAATAATGACTCTGGCTTGTTTTTTCAAATATTATCTTGCATTTTTTCTTCATGACACTCATGGGGAACTAATGGATCCTAAGGCAATTGTTGTGAATTGTGATAACTGCTGATCTTGTCTTCATAGCAAACTTTTACGTCTCTTTTCCTCTTTTTCAAGAACACTCTTGCTCAACTGTGTACAGCATAATGCTTCATTTTCAAGACAATACAGACTGGCCCAATGGACAATATATTATTTATCTGTTGCTGCATAACAAATTACTCATAGCCTTGTGACTTATAAAATAAATAACAATTTATTATTGCTCATAGTTGCTGTAGGTCAAGAATTCAGACAGGGCAGAGTTGGAATGGCTTTTCTCTAGCACAGCTGGATTTGAAGGCTGGGGCCTGGAATCATGGGAAGTCTCATTCACTTATATGTCTGGAAGCTGTTGCTGGCTGTTGACTAAAACACCCACACATTGCCACTCCATATGACCCAGGCTTTTCACAAATTGGAAGCTGGTTTCCAAAGGTGGGCATCAGAGAGAGAGAGTGTGTGGAGACCCAGGGCCTGGGCTCCTTGTTCATGTTGAGAGTAAATTATTGCATGCAGCCGCCTATGTGACCTCTTCAGGGAGGAAAAGAATGCCCAGATGGTCTAATAAACCATTTATCTTGTAAAGCATTGAAACGCCTCTCCCCTGATATGTTGATAACAAATCTCTAACCCCCTGTGTCATGAGACCGTGCTGAAACTGTGTTCTCACACCCTATGGAATGTCCTTGTCCTAAACCCTTATAAGCTGTCCTTTGCACCACCACTCCCCACCCAGCCCCCTTGCAGAGTGCTGACTTCCATTTCCTGAAGGCCACCATGGGAAAGAATCTTCTCCTGTTCATAAGTCCTAAGGAAAATTCATGTCTAACTCCACGCCTGACATGTTCTTTGGTCTTGGGGCTGTGCTGACCCATGCTCTTCAAGAGCTGGGTTAGAACAGAGAGTGTGCAGACATAAACTGGTTCCTTTACTGAGGTCCTCTGATGGTTGGGGCCATCACAAGTCCCCACCTAGATTCCAGGGGATGGAGCATAGACCCCACCACTTGGTGGGAGATGAGTCAGACGCTTTGTAAGAAGAGCATGTGGAATGAAATAAATATGTCATTGTAGGACTCTCTGGAAAATACAATATGCCATAGTTAAGCATGTGACTCAAGCAGAACCAATCCAAATTTTTCACTAAGAATGATCTATCGACACTGGGTGAAAGATGAGCTATTGACTCTGGGTGAAAGATGCTCTCTCCTTTCTTCGGAATTGCTAAACTGAGGAGATATAAATCTAGGGCTGCAAAAAGTAACATCTTTGTAATATGGAAAGAACTAAGGGCAACACAAAGAAAATGAGAAGAGAAATGGTCAGAGAGGAAAAAAGTTCTGGTCACATTATCATTGTAGGTGATTAATAATATCTACAGAATGAACAAATGAGTCTTAACAATTGGAACACATTCAAATGTGGATGATATCATTGCAAATGTGGAGCTCCAAATATTGGTAGTGCCAATTTAACTTCTTCCCTTGTGCATGTTGTGTTTGCCCACAGGGATGGGTCCCAGTCACCCCACATCCAGGGATGAGTCTTCTTGGTCTCTTCCACCCCAAACTGGGTACAGCCTCTCCAGGTTAATTAATTTTATCTATTGACTGCTCCAGTGACTTGCTGCAGGCTAAGGTAGTTTGCCTAGAAATTATAGTCCTACTATATTTGTCTGTTTATTTCTGTACACTGCAACTCTTCAAGTCTTTTTGAACTGGTCATCTCCTTACCTTTGTGTTGTAGATATACACTTAAAAGGAGAACAATTTTTTTTTCAGCCAAGTTAGAATTTCACCCTTGGGGCTGGTTCTGATACTCATCACAGCTGAGAAAATACTGACAGATATGGGACCCATGGGCAAAAATCATCTGTACCAATTTTTAAAAATATTTTTATTAACAAATCTCCAAACACACATACAGTCCATACATGGCATATAATCAATGGTGCACAATATCATCACATAGTTGTGTATTCATCACCTTGATCATTTTTAGAACATTTGCATCCCTTCAGAAAAAAGAAATAAAAAGAAAAGAAAAAAAATTCATACATCCCATACCCCTTACACCTCCCTCTCATTGACCACTAGTATTTCAATCCACCCAATTTATTTTACCACTTATCCCCTCTATTGTTTATTAATTTTTTATTGATTTTTTTTACTTGTCTGTCCATATCCTGGATAAAAGGAGCATCAGGCACAAGGTTTTCACAATCACACAGTGACATTGTAAAAGGTATATTGTTATATAATCAACTTCAAGAATCAAAGCAACTGGAACACTACTCAACAGTTTCAGGTACTTCCCTCCAGTCACTCCAATACACCATAAGCTAAAAAAAGGGTATCTATGTAATGCATAAGAATAACCTCCAGGATAACCCCTCTACTCTGTTTGAAATCTTTCAGCCACTAGCACTTTTTTTTTTCTCATTTCTCTCTTCCCCCTTTTGGTCAATAAGGTTTTCTCAATCTCATGATACCAGGTCCTGGCTCATCCCCAGGAGTCAGTTTCCACGTTGTCAAGGAGATTTACACCCCTGAGAGTCATGTCCCACATAGGGAGAGGGCAATGAGTTCACTTGTTAAGTTGTCTTAGAGAGAGAGGTCACATGTGAGCAACAAAAAAGGTTCTCATTTATTATAAGAAATGGTTCTCATAATAACAAATTATGACTCTTAGGCATAATTACAAGTAGGCTTAGCTGATCCTTTGCAGGAATAAATTTCATAGGGGCAAACCCCAAGATCAAAAGCTTGGCCTATTGATTTGGTTGTCCTCATTTCTTGAGAGAACATCAGGAATTCTCCAAATGAGGAAGTTGAATATTTCCTCTTTTCTCCCCAGTCCCACAAGGGGACTTTGCAAATATTTCTTTATTTGTTGCCCAAATTACTCTGGGATATATCAGGGCATAACACTAACCTGAACAAACCAACAGATCTCACGCCCTATTAAAGATTCCATGTACTTAGGATATTCAACCAAACTGACCCATCAAGTTAAATTAGGTAATGTACTACCCAAAATATAAATTTTACAGCAAACATAAGCATCTCTCCCTTTGGTCTCTTACAGAAGTTGAAATTTTAAAGTGCGGGCAATATCACCCTTTACCCTGTATTCTGACATACCTTAGTCCTATTCAGATCAGTTTCATTCACATCTCTAGTTGAAGTCTGGTCCCTTTTTCAACTTTTTAAGCAGTTACTGTATGGGGTAGTGCTGACTTTCATAGTTTCAGAGTTCTAACTCTGAGTCTCAGGTGTCACATAAATACCTGAAGTTTCTGGAAATGACCAGGTTATATACAAACAGCTCAGTATCTCAGAATTTAGAAATAAGTTACAATTCCTCAATATATGTGACTGCTATAAGAGCTTACAATCTAGGACCCTTTACAATAAGCCATGCCCTGGACTTTAATTTACCAAGTTTTTATATTATAGTTAGTCTACATGAGTGAGGCATGATAATATTTGTCTTTTTGTTTCTGACATTTCATTCAACATACAGTCCTTAAGGTTCATTCACCTAGTTGCATGCTGTGCTGGTTTGAAATGATGTATGTACCCTAGAAAAGCCATTTTTAATCTTAATCCCACTTTGTAAAGGCAGCTGTTTCTTCTAATTCCTATTCAGTATTGAATGTTTGAAACTGTAATCAGATCATCTCCCTGGAGATGTGATTTAATCAAGAGTGGTTGTTAAACTGGATTAACTAGAGGTGTGTCTCCACCCATTTGAGTGGGTCTTGATTAATTTCTGAAGTCTTCTAAAAGAGGAAACATTTTGGAGAAAGAGAGATTTCTGAGAGAGCAGAGAACATAGCCACGAGAAGCAGAGTCTACCAGTCAGCGACTTTTGGAGATGAAGAAGGAAAATGCCTCCTGGGGAGCTTCATGAAAGGAAGCCAGGATAGAAAGTTAACAGATAATGTCATGTTCACTATGTGCCCTTCCAGTCGAGAGAGAAATCCTGACCCTGTTTGCCATGTGCCTTCTCACTTGAGAGACAGACTCTGAACTCCATCAGCCTTCTTGAATCAAGGTATCTTTCCCTGAATACCTTAGATTGGACATTTCTATAGACTTGTTTTAATTGGGACATTTTCTTAGCTTTCAAACTCTAAACTAACAACTTATTAAATTCCCCTTTTTAAAAGCCATTCCATTTCTGGTATATTGCATTCTGGCAGCTAGCAAACTAGAACGCATACCTCACAATTTCATGCCTTCTTGCAGCTGCTCAGTAGCCCTTGTATGCACACACCACAGTTCCCCCTCCCTTGCCTCAGTCATTGTATCTTTAGACCACTTCCATCCATTGTGAATCATGATCGCTGCTGCCATAAACACCTGAGTGCAAATGTCCATTCATATCCCCACTCTCAGTTCCTCCAGGTATATACTGAGCAATGGGGTTGCAGGATCATATGGCAACCCTACCCCTTGACTCCTCTGGAACTACCACACTGCCCTCCAAGGGGCTGCATCTCTCAGTTTCCCTACTGTCAATGAATAGGTACATCTCTTTCTCTGCATTTTTTCTAGCAGTTGTTTCTCACACACCATATAATCCAACCTGAGTAAAGAGACTTGCCTTCACCACCATAATCTATATGAAGACATTTCCTTTCCTTCCACAAACAATCCATACCCCTTCCCCATGCCTCTCACCTGTTGACATTTAGTTTTGGCATAATGCCTTTGTTACATTCAGTGGAGCCATATTACAATGTTACCGTTGACTATAGACCCTAGCTTGCTTTGACTCTACTTTTTCCTGTATGCCATCCATTTTCAGCACATTGCAATGTTGACATAGTTTTGTTCTCCCTCATGCAAAAACTTTTTTATATTTGTACATTTAATCACCATCATTGTCTACTCTAGGCATTACTAAATTATACTGTCTCAATCTTTACCTATGATCTTTCCTTCTGGTTATATAAGTTCCCCCAGCCCTTCTCCCTCAATCAAACTCACATTCAACTTCATTCATTGTACTTATATTATTGTGCTACAATCAGATAGTATTGTGCTATTTCTCAATTTTTACAGTCAGTCCTGTTGCACAATCTCTATTCCTTCGCACAAAATGCCCAATCTTTACCCTAATTCTATCTCCTAATAATTGTGTTCTTAACTTCAACTCTCAAAGTTCACTCATTAATATTAGTTCATAATAATGAGACTATACAGTAGTTGTCCTTTTGTTTCTGGCTAATTTTACTCAGCGTAATGTCCTCAAGGTTCATCCACACTGTTACATGCTTCATGACTTTATAGTATCTTACAGCTACATTCCATTGTACATATATACCACAACTTGTTTAGGCACTCATCCTTTGATGAACATTTGGGATGTTTCTATCTTTTGACAATCATAAATAATGCTGCTATAAACATTGGTATGCAAATGTCTGTTTGTGCCCTTCCCTTCTGTTCCTCTGAATATATATAGTAAATATGTTCTATTTTTTCCATTTTATTCCATTACTGGATCATATGGCAATCCTATACTTAGCTTCCTGAGGAACAGCCAAACAGCCTTCCAGAGCAGTTGTACCATTTTACATTCCCACCAACAGTGGATAAGTGTGCCTCCTTCTCCACATCTTCTTCAGCACTTGTCGTTTCTGTTTTTGTTTTTGTTTTTGTTTTTTTTTGGTAATGACCATTTTAGAGGGTAGATGATACCTTATTGTGGTTTTGATTTGCATTTCCCTAATAGCCAGTGAAGTTAAGCATCTTTTCATGTGCCTTTTAGCCATTCATAGTTTCTCTTTTGAGAAGTGTCTGTTCACATCTTTTGCTCATTTTTTAATTGGGTTGTTTGTCTTTTTGTTGTTGAGTTGTAGGATTTCTTTATGTATTCTAGATCCTAAACCATTATCTGAAATATGGTTTCCAAATATTGTCTCCCATTGTGTAGGCTGCCTTTTTGCTTTCTTGACACAGTTCTTTGATACACAAAAATGAGGAGATCCCATTTATCTACTTCTTTTTTCAATGTTCATGCTTTGGTTGTAAGGTCTAGGAAACTGTCTCCTATTACCTGATTTATAAATATAAAATACTTCTTCTGAAAGTTTTATGGTCTTATCGCTAATGTTTAGGTCTTTGATCCATTTTGAGTTAATTTTTGTATAGGGTGTGAGAATTGGATCCTCTGTCATTCTTTTGCATATCAAAATCCTTTCTAGAGGCCCAGAATTTTCCAGAACTTCAGTTTTCCAGAGAAAACTGAAGAAAACTCTGGAGAACTGAATTTTCCAGAGTTCAGTTCTCAGCTTATCTCCTTCCTGTCTCATTTCACTATAAGCTGTAAGGAGAAACCAGGCTGCACATTCCCACATTTAAATTGGAAATTTCTTCTGCTAAATGTCCAAGTTCATGGCTTTTAAAATCTGACTTCCAGCCAAAGCCACTAGTCAACTTTGCCAGATTATATGCCATTTTAAAACAAGGATTACCTTCCTTCCAGTCTGTAATGACACATGTCTCATTTCTGTCTAGAGCCTAGTCAGAGGTATCTTTAGAGTCCACATTTCTACCAAGATTCTCTTCAAAGCATTCTAGGCCTTTTCTATCAAGAGTCTCACAACTGTTCCAGAATCTTTCCCTTATCCATTTAAAAAGCTGTTCCAACATGTTAGGTATTTGCAAACCACAGCAGCACCCCACTTTCCAGTACCAAGTTGTATTAGTTAAGGTTCTCTAGATAAACAGAATCCAAGGGGGAACACTCACAAATATAAAATTTATAAAAGTGTCTTATGTGACCATGGGAATGCAGAGTCCAAAATCTGCAGGGCAGGCTGTGAAGCTGACGATTCCGATGGAGGGTCTGGATGAACTCCACAGGAGAGGCTCACCAGCTGAAGCAGGAAGAGAGCCTGTCTCTTCTGAATCTTCCTTAAAAGGCTTCCAGTGATTAGATTGGGCATCATTCATTGCAGAAGACACTCCCCCTGGCTAATTACAAATGGAATCAGCTGTGGATGCAGCCGACGTGATCATGATCTAATTCTATGAAATGTCCTCATTGCAACAGACAGGCCAGCACTTGCCCAACCAGACAAACAGGTACCACAAGTTGGCCGAGTTGACACATGAACCTGACCATGATATATATCTTCTCATTTCTGCAGGTTCAGTTGTTATGTCCTTTTTCCCAATTCTGCTTTTATTTATTTGCTCTCTCTCTCTCTCTCTTTCTCTCTCTCTCTCCTTCTCTCTCTTTCTCTCTCTCTCTCCCTCTCCCTCCCCCTCTCTCCTCTTTCCTCTCTCACCTCTCCTCTCTCCCCTCTCTCTTCTCTCCCTCCTCTATTCTCTCTCCTTAACCTTGCTAAGGGTCTATCAATTTGAGTATCCCAAAGAACAAACTTCTGGTTTTGTTGATTTTCTCCATTGTTTTCATAGTCTCAATTTCATTTATTTCTGCTGTAATCTTCATTATTTCTTTCCTTTTATTTGCTATTCTTTCTCCAGTTCTTCCAAGTGACCAGTTAATTCCTTGATTTTTGCACTTTCTTCTTTTCTAATATAAGTATTAAGGCAATAAATTTCTCTCTCAGCACTGCCTTTGCTGCATACCGTAAATTTTGATATGTTGTGTTTTCATTTGCCTCAAGATATTTACTGATTTCCCTTGTAATTTATTCCTTGACCCATATGTTGTTAAGAGTGTGCTGTTAAGTCTCCATATAGTTGTACATTTTCCAGCCCTCTGCCTGTTATTGATTTCCAACTTCATTCCACTATGATCCGAGAAAGTGTTTTGTATGATTTCAATCTTTTCAAATTTATTGACCCAGCATACGGTCTGTCCATGAGAATGATCCTTGAGCATTTGAGAAATATGTACATCTTGCTGTTGTGGGGTGTAATGTTCTGTAAATTTCTATTAAGTCTAGTCCATCTATCATATTATTCAAAACTTCTGTTTCCTTATTGATCCTCTGTCCAGATGCTCTATTCATTAATGAGAGCAGTGTGGTAGAGTCAGTTGTCAACTTGGCCAGGTGAACATAGCTTAGTTTTGTTGCTGTGGACATGCGCCAATGGTACGTGAACCTCATCTGTTGCTAATTACATCTGCAGTCAACTAGGAGGTGTGCCTGCTACAATGAATGACTTTTGACTTAATTGGCTGGTGCTTAAATGAGAGAGCACAAGGTAGCACAGCCCAAGCAGCTCAGACCAGGCCTTTGGAGATGCAGAAAGGAATCACCCCGGGGAAAGTTGCTGGACCCAGAGGCCTGGAGAGAAGGCCAGCAGAGATTACCCTGAGCCTTCCCACGTAAGAAAGAACCTCAGATGAAAGTTAGCTGCCTTTCCTCTGAAGAACTAATGAAATAAATCCTTTTATTACAAGCCAATCCACCTCTGCTGTGTTGCATTCCAGCAGCTAGCAAACTAGAACAAGCGGGGAATTGAAGTTTCCAATTATCATTGTAGAAGTGCCTACATTTCCCTTCAATGTTGTCAGTGTTCGCTTCAGGTATTTTGGAGGACTCTGGCTTGGTGCATAAATATTTATTATCTTGTCTTCTTATTGAATTGTACCTTTTATTAATACATAGTGTTCTTCTTCATCTCTTTTAATTGATTTCCATGTGAAGTCTAATTTGTCAGATATTAGTATTACTACTTCTCTCTTTTCTAATTGTTGTTTGCATGAAATATCTTTTCCCAACCTTTCACTTTCAACCTATTTTTGTCCTTGGGTCTAAAGTGAGTCTCCTGTAGACAGCATATAGATGGGTCCTGTTTTTAAATCCATTCTGCCCATCTATATCTTTTGATTGTTGAGTTTAATCTACTAACATTTAATGTTATTACTGTAAAGGGAGTACTTTCTTCTACCACTTTGTCTTTTGGATTTTATATGTCATATCTGATTTTTTCTCTTTTTACCTTTACCGATAGTCTTTATTTCTACACTCTTCTCCAGACCTCTCTCTCCTGCTTTTTCCTATCTGCCTGTAATGCTCCCTTTAGTATTTCTTGCAGAACTAGTCTTTTAGTTACAAATTCTCTCAGTGACAGTTTGTCTGAAAATATTTTAATCTCCCACTCCTTTTTGAAGAAAATTTTTTCTGGATATAGAATTCTTGGTTCACAGTTTCTCTTGTTTAGAATCTTAAATATATCATACTACTGCCTTCTCACCTCCATGGCTCCTGCTGAGAAATCCACACATAGTCTTATTCAGCTTCCCTTGTATGTGATGGATTGCTTTTCTTTTGCTACTTTCAACATTTTCTCTTTGTCTTTGACATTTGACAATTTAATTAGTAAGTGTCTTGGAGTAATTCCATTTGGATCTGTTCTGTTCTGGGTATGCTGCACTTCTTGGATCTGCCATTTTATGTCTTTCATAAGAGATGGAAAATTTTCAGTGGTTATTTCCTCCATAAGTCTTTCTCTTCCTTCACTCTTCTGTTCTCCCTCCAGGACACCCACATCACACATATTCATGTGCTTCATGTTGTCATTCAATTCCCTGAGACCCTGTTCATGTTTTTCCATTCTTTTCCCTATATTTTCTTTT
>PVIY010037398.1:0-24705 GCA_004026745.1 Myrmecophaga tridactyla
TATAGATGAATAGGAAAGACTTTGTACTTATTTTATGAAGCAAAAATTTCCCTGATACCAAAACCTGACAAAGAGGGCATAAGAAAAGAAAATTAAACCTGCATATCTCTATTGAAAATATCTTTAACTAACTAATCACAAATTAAATATTCCTACTTCTGCTTAGGATTTAGAAAGTTGCAAAGAGCGTTGCTTCCATTATGCCACTGAGTAAAAAGCCAGGTAATCTATGAAATCATAACTTTTACTGAGCCCATAGTAGAGCTGATATCACAAAGCAACCAACAGACCAAATTCCCTAGAAAGGCAATAGCCAATCCAAAGAGAGATTTTATTGAAAGGCAGTTTCATTGTATTTAGTGTTCGAGGAAATTTTAGGTTATTTCTTAAAATAAATAGGTAATTAAATTCAAAGCCCTCAAAGTAACAAAGCAGGAAATAGAGAGGGATGGGACAAATGAATTGTCTCACCATTGGTGTAAGAGAAGAGAAAGTGGGTAACAAAGAATTGACTAAAATATTTAGTTTCTTAAAGGTTAAATGGGGGCTAGCCGGTCAGTTTAGAAAACTCAGGGGCCCCAAACACAAAAGAAATTCACTCTCACTTGCAAACTCTATTCCACACGTCTTAAATTAGCATTTCTGAGAAAACTGGCAGATGGCTAGAACTGTGGGGGTCCAAGAGCTGTGGGATAGAGTTCAGATGGCCTAGCATATCTGTGATTGGAGTCCCAACAGGAAAAGAGGGAGAGAATCAGACACAAGATGTATTTGAAATGATAATGGCCAAAATTTTCCAAAAATTATGAAAGATCACAAATCTACATATCTTAAAAACTCAGAAGCATCCTTAAAGTACTGAAAGAAGGAAAATAAAATTGCTAGTCCAGTATTCTATGCCCAACAAAATTATCTTTCAAAATTGTTAAGAAACTTTCCCGGAGCCTGCCCATGCCCCCACCCAAAAAAGAAAAAAATTGTTAGGAAACTTGCATCTAGAATATATAAAGACGTTTCAGAACTCAACAATAAAAGGAAAAATAATCCCAATAAAATAATGGGAAAATAATTTGAATAGACTGTTTTCCAAAGATGTACAAACGGCCAACAAGTACATGGGAAAATGTTCAGCATCACTAGTCATTAGGAAATTGCAAATAAAATCACAAAGACACAATACTTAGCCACTGGTATGGCGCAATTTTTTTTTTAAAAGAGACAATAACAAGTGTTGGAGAAGATGTGGAGAAATTGAAAGCCCCATACGCTGCTAGTGGGAATTTAAAATGGTGCGACCACTTTGTAAAACAATTTGACAATTTCTCAAAATGTTAAACATAGACTTACCATATGTCCCAGCAATTCCATGCCTACCTATCTACCAAGATTAATGAAAACATATGTACATGCAAAAACTTGTACATGAATGTTCATGGCAGCATTATTCAAATAGCCAAAAAGTAGAAACTGTATAAACATACAACGGAATATCATTCAGCTACAAAAAGGAATGACATACTAATACATGCCAAACATGAATGAACCTTGAAAACATTATGCTAAGAACCCAGATGCAAAAGACCACATACTACATAATTCCATTTATATGAAATATCCACTTTAGTAACTCCATAGAGACAGAAAGTAGATCAATGTTTGCCAGGGGCTCAGGAAGTGGGGAATGGTGAGCGACTACTAATGGGTATAGACTTTCTTTTTGCAGTGATGAAAATGTTTTAAAACTTAGAGTATTGATGGGTACACAACTCAGTGTATATACAAAAACTATTGAAACACCCACTTTAATTGGGTGAATTTTATAATATGTGAATTATATCTCAGTAAAGCTGTTAAGATAAAAAACAGAATGTTGACCATGGGATCAACAATTCATCCTGACCAAAAGGAGAAAAGAAGTGTAACTAATAAAGTATCAGTGGCAGAGAGAGTTCAAAGAGGTTGAGAGGCTACTCTGGAGGTTGCTCTTACGCAAGCTTCAATTAGACCTTGCTACCTATCATAGCCTGCCAACCCCCAATCAAGACCATTCCAGACAATCTTAGAAAACCTAGGGCAATATATAAAATTCCACAAGGGTTCCATACACTAGAGTAACTTTCCAGGAACCTACAAACTCCAGATGGGTCCCTGGACCAGATAAGTCCTGAAACCTAGAGGGCCCAGCCTCTCCAGAACATCAGCTAGTTCCATCTCCCTACCCCATATTAGTGACAGACCCTTCCAACATGAAAAAGTTAGAATGGCCATAGCCCAAACACTCCTAAAGATAGGGATAGAAAGATCAAAGCTGATGGTGGAGTTATTCAGAGAAGATAGAATTTAACAAATGAATATGACTGCTGAATCATTAAATTGAGATCTCTTTTAGTCTCCCGTATCTTAGAGCAGCTAGAGGTAGAAACCCAAAATTGTGGAATTGTAACCCATGTCAAACATTGAAATATGTTCTTCAACTAATTGTGTTGTTGTACTTTGAAATTTATTGCTTGTCTGTATATATGTTATTTTTCACAAAAAAAGAAAGAAAAAAAGTAAATTGTGGTGATAAAAAATATTTAAACCCTCTAGCCTCCTATATTCTGGAGCAGCTAAAAGGAGTAATCTGAGAGGATTGTATGGTAGCCCATGACAAACTCTGGGGTCTGTCCTGTAACTACTTGTTGAAGAGTGCTTTGAAAACTGTTGCTTTTTTTCTTTCTTTGCTTTGTATATATGTTATACTATACAATAAAAAAGTTAAGGGTGAGCCACGGTGGCTTAGTAGGCAGAGTTCTCACATGCCATGCCAGAGACCCGGGTTCAATTCCTGATGCTTGCCCATGCGAAAAAATAAAGAAACCTGTTAAAAAAAACACACACACGCACACAAAAAAAAAAACTCAGTAGAGCAAGATATTTAACATCTGTGTCTCCATTTCCTCCTCTGTATAAAATGGAGATAATAACAGAATTTTCTTCATGAGGTTACTGTGAGGATTTAATGAGAATATATTTAAAACACTCAGAATAGTGCCTAGCACCATAGTAAACATTCACTAAATATTAACTATTGTTTTTTTAAAAAAGTATTAACAGAGTACCACATCAAAACTGTTAAAAATCAATTACCATGATTCTGGAGAGAATGCTAGGGGAGGATTGTCAAGTTACACAGTAAAGTTTCCCAGGAATCTCTCACGAACAATCTGGCAGAAGCAAATTTCATTACAGTTGTAAAAATTTCTAAGTTTTCTTCAACTAAACAAACTACAGAAGTGGTTCATGTGTAAATAAGGGGCCAGATAAGTAGCAGGCATGCTTCAAGATACATAACCTTAAGATGAAGTGCTTAGAGGAAACCAAAACAAATATTAAATCTTTAGGGAATGATTAAAGTAGTCCAGCCCCACCCCCAAGAGTAAAATCATAATATCATATCATATGTCATATCATATATCATATTACATATCATAGTAATGATATAGTACAATACTATAATACAAATACTAATGCTATTATATAATATATATAATATTACATAATATAACAATAATAATAATATAAATATAATAAGAAATATAAATATATCAATCATATCATATCCATAGTATAATATAAACATCTCAAGGACACTGGGAAGAAGGATGGCAGGATAAGCGGCACTGCTCTACAATGCCCAGCTCCTAACCAGATGCTGACTGCATCTCTTGATTCCTATACTTGTTCCCATTTCTGAAATACAGCTCTGGGAACTCTGGGGAGAGATTTTTGGTTCTACTTTGTGGAATATGAACACCGGCCTTTGGCCCTCCTTCCTGCCCTAGTTTCACCCTATCCCCCTCTCACCATTTCACTGACCTTTGACCCAACATACTGCTGAACTCATTTCCCTTTAGCTGTTTGTTCTTGTTTTTATTGACTTTGTCTTGCCTGTGAAATTTTTAAAATATTTGGAAAAGAAACATAATGCTATCATAAAACCCCACATATTTTCCATCCAAAAAAAAAAAAAAGAAATACACTTGGTCTTATTTACTTCAGGTCTTCTTTATTTTTTAATTAAAAATATGATTAAGGGCAGGCCACGGTGGAGTTCTCGCCTCTCACACAGAGTTCTCGCCTGCCAAGCCAGGGGCCCAGGTTCATTTCCCAGTGCCTGCCCAGGCCAAAAAAAAGAAAGAAAGAAAGAAATATGATTAAAACCCCTTTGTAACTCTCCCCATCCCCATTCTCTTCTTTTTGTTCCCCAGAGACAGCATTTTACAGTTAGGACTTCATTGTATGTCCTTACAGATCATGTTTTAGTTTTACTCCATGTATATGAATCCATAAAAAATATAGAGTATTACTTTATGTGTTTAAAAACTTTATCCAAATGGTATCATTATACATATTATTTTGCAACATGCTTTCTATTATTTTACTCAATATTATTGTTTGAAAACTATTTCCATTGATATGAATATAAGGTTCATTTATTTAAACTGCTGCGTAGTGTTCAAAACATGAATTTTCTGAAATTAATTTACACATTCTCTTACTAGTGAACATTTTTGGGCTGCTTTAAGTTTTTTACTATTACAAAACATAATGTAATAGTTACAGAAGTCTCTATAAAAGTTATATAGAAATTGAATTATTGAATTATAGGTTCTAGATATTTTCAAATTTTTTCTTATTGCCAAAGTACTCTGCAAAAAAAAAAATGAAGATGAAATAGATAATTTTTTAGACAGACAGATTCTGAGAGAATGTATTGCCAGCAAACCTGCACCACAAGAAATTTTAAAGGAAGTTATTCAGGGAAGAGTATGATATCACATAAAAACTTGTATCTATTTTTTTTAATGAAGGTACTAGAAATGGTTAAATTAACGATGCATGTCTTTTAATCACTTAAAAGACAATTGGGGTCAGTTGGGGAAGACGGCAGAGTAGGACGCTCCAGAACTCAGTCCTTCCACCACAACAACTACTGAACAGGCAATATTTTGGAACTCCAGAGGTTCAGCATCCAGGGAATAGGCTCTCTCCAGGTAAAAGACAGAGATCGGCAGAAAGAATAAAAGAGCATGACCCAATTCTATGTTGTCTGCAAGAGACTCACTTTAAACTCAAAGATACAAGTAGGTGACTCACCTTAAAGTCAAAGATACAAGAAGGTTGAGGGTGAAAGGATGGAAAAAATATATACTATGTAAGTAGTAAAAAAACAGAGCTCAGTTAGCTATACTAATAATCAGATAAAATAGACTTTGAATCAAAAACAGAAGAGCCAAAAATGGTCACTATATACTGATAAAGGGGATAATTTGACAGGATGATATAACAATTATAAATATATATGCACCTAACAGCAGAGCACCAAAAGATATGAAGCAAATACTAACAGATTTGAACAGAGAAATTGATGGTATTACATTAACAATAGGACACTTTAACACACCACTCTCAATAATGGCTAGAACATCTAGTCAGAAGATCAAAAAGGAATCTTGAGACTTGAATGTTACACTAAACACACTAGACATAACAAACATATATAGAATAGGGCACCCAAAGCAAACAGAATATACATTCTTCTTGAGTGCCACAAATCACTCTCTCAGCTAGACCATATGTTGACCCACAAAACAAACCTCAATAAACTAAAATATATTGAAATCTGTTCTCGTTTGCTAGCTGCTGGAATGCAACACACCAAAGATGGACTGGCTTTTAATAAAATGGGATTTATTTTGTTAGTTCTTCAGAGGAAAGACAGCTAACTTTTGACTGAGGTTCTTTCTTATGTGGGAAGGCACAGGGTGGTCTCTGCTGGCCTTCTCTCCAGGCCTCTGGGTTCTAACGTCTTTCCCCGGGATGATTCCTCTCTGCATCTCCAAAGGCCTGGGCTGAGCTGCAAGTGCTGAAATGAGGTATGCCGAGCTGCTTGGGCTGTGCTGCGTTGAGCTCTCTCATTTAAGCACCAGCCAATTAAGTCAAACGTCATTCACTGCAGCAGGCACGCCTCCTAGCCGACTGCAGATGTAAATCAGCAACAGATGAGGTTCACGTACAATTGGCTCATGTCCACAGCAACAGAACTAGGTGCCTTCACCTGGCCAAGTTGACAACTGAATCTAACTACCACAAAATCTTACAATGAAAATTCCTGACCAAAATGGAATGAAACTAGAAATCAATAAAAGAGGGGAAAACAGAAAATTTACAAATATATGGAAATTACACAACATACTCTTAACTAATGGGTAACAGAGGAAATCAGAAACAAAATGAGGAAATATCTTAAGGTGAATGAAAATGAAAATGCAACATACCAAAACTTATTGGATGCAGCAAAGGCAGTGCTGAAAGGGAAATTTATAGCTTTTTAAATGCTTACATTAAAAAAGAATAAAGAGGGCAGGCCACAGTGGCTCAGCAGGCAGCGTTCTCACCTGCCATGCTGGAGACCCAGGTTTGATATCTGGTGCCTGCCCTTACAAAAAAAAAAAAAGAATAAAGACTTCAAAACCGGGACCTAACATCAAAACTGGAAGAACTAGAAATAAAAGAGCAAACTAAACCTAAAGCAAGCAGATGAAAAGAAATAATAATTAAAGCAGAGATTTATCAAATAGAAAAAAAAACAATGGAATCAACAAAAAAATTGTTTTTTTGAAAAGATTAATAACCCTGACAAACCTTTAGCTTGACTGATAAAGATAAAAAAGAGAAGATACAAATAATGAAGATCAGAAATGAAAAAGAGGACATAACTACCAACCCCACTAGAATAAAAAGGACTATTAGAATATACTATGAACAACCACATGCCAATACATTTTATAACTTAGTTAAAATGGACATGTTCTTAGAAACACGCAAGCTACTGCCTTGCCTCAAGAAGAAACAGAAGACCTCAACAAGCCAATTACTACTAAAGAGATTTAATCAGTAATCAAAAACCTCCCAACAAAGAAAAGCCCAGAACCAGATGACATCAAGAAGAGTTCTACAAAACATTTCAAGAAGATTTAACCCAAATTCTGCTCAAATTCTTCCAGAAAATTGAAGAAGAGGGGACATTCCTGAACTCATTCTACAAGACCAATATCACCCTCATATCAGACAAAGACACTCTAAGAAAAGAAAACTGCAAACCATTATGTCTTATGAATATTGATGCAAAAATCCTCAAAAAATCACTAGCAACTGAATCCAACAGCATATTAAAAGAATTATACACCATGAAAAAATGGGATTTATCCTTGGTATGCAAAATTGGTTCAACATTAAAAAAATCAACATATAAAAAGCATGTTAAAAGCATGTAGGAAAAAAAACACATGATCATCTCAATTGATGCAGAGAGGCATTTGACTAAACACTCACCCTTTACACCCCTTCTAAGTGTAAAAACACTTAGAACACTAGGAATTAAAGGACATTTTCATCAATATGATGAAGGGCATATGTGAAAAAGCCACAACTAACATCCTACTTAATGGTGAAAAAAATGAAAGCTTCCTCTCTAAGATGAGGAACAAGACAAGGATGTCCACTGTCACCACTGTTATTCAACATTTATTGGAAGTTTTTGCCAGAGCAATTAGACAAGAAAAAGAAAGAAAAGGCATAACAATTTGGAAAGGAAGAAATAAAACTTTCCCTATTAGCAGATGATATCCTATATACAGAAAATCCTGAAAAATCCACAACAAAGCTCCTAGAGCTAATAAACAAATTCAGCAAAATGACAGAGTACAAGATCAATATCCCCAAATCTAGGAATAAATCTAACCAAGGCTATAAAGGGCTTATACACAGAAAAAGACAAAACGTTGCTAAAATAAATAAATTTAATAAAAGACCTAAATAAATGAAAGGACATGCTGTGTTCACGTATTGGAAAACTATCATTAAGCTGTCAATACTACCCAAAAACAATCTATAGATTCAATGCAATTCCAATAAAAATTCCAATCATCTTCTGTGAATACATGAGAAGCCAATCATCACAATTATTTGGAAGTAAAAGGGGTTCCAAATAGCTAAAGCCATCTTGACAACAAAGAATGAAGTAGGAGGATTCATACTTGCTGAGCTTAAAACTTACTACAAAGCCACAGTAATCAAAACAGCATGATACTAGTACAAGGACAGGCATACAAACCAATGGAATCAAATTGAGAGCTCAGAAATCAATTCTCACATGTATGTCCAAATGATTCTTGACAAGGTGGCAAAGACCACACAGTTGGGAGAGAACAGTCTCTTCAATGAATGGTCCTGGGTAAACTGGATCACCATTTGCAGAAAAAAAAAAAAAAGAGTGAGACCCCTACTAAAGGTGCAGACCTGTGATGTTTAACTTAAATGAGAGATATATTTGATATAGGCTATGTTTTCCTCCAAAATAAAGGGGGATTGGGAGTTGTGCCCTGTTGATGCCTCTAGAAGGTGAGATAGAAAAGAGAGAGGGGCAGAAAAGGAGGAAGGAAGAGTCTATAGAGATAGGGGCATGTGTAGTGGGAGACATAACAGAAGACTATATTCACTGAGAAATTTCTTATGGAATTTTAAAATAACAAACAAACTTTGGCTAGTGGAATTTGGGCTGCTAGTCTCTTCTATAATATTGTGATTGCTTTTTCTTTTTTTTTTTTTTATGCCCCAAATTCCACTAGCCAAGGTTTTTGTTTCTTTTTTAAAATCAGATTTTTATTGAAAGTATTTTGGGTAAAAGTTAATAATAACATCATAGACTAGCATACTTTTTCAATTGTATGTCATACATGACTGCTCCTGGAAATCCATTGGTCATTGTCCACCATACCTTCAGTACTCAAACAGGAACACTAACTTATTTTTGGAAAAAAAGAAATTGTCATCTGCCATCTTTCCAAGCTAATGGTTCCAATTGAGTTAGCTTTTAATTTCTTTTTCTCCCTGGCATATGTTGAATATGATGAAGAAATAAATTTGATTCACAGAAACCATTACAATCTAAAGACATTTACATCCTAAGCAAACTGTGTGCTACCAAATAACTACCCAAAACACTAATGTTCTTAAGAGAGCAGGGCGTGTGGGTTCAGCCTGCCTGGAGACAGCTGCCTGCCCTTGGACATTTCCTCTGATGGACTCCTCAGCATTGAGTGGATGGCCCAGAGTCACCTTGGGCAGTCCTTCCCAACGGGAAAGCCCTTTCTCAACTAAATAAAGAGATAAGGACTCTTTGGAGACAAGCTACAAGTGATGAAGCAACTTCGTTTCAAGTGGAAAATGCATGTCTTGGCTGCTCTGTGAGCAGTCTTTACAACAATTAAATTTGTCAAAAATAAAGATAAGAAAATAAAAATATTCTGTTCAACAGATTTGTTCCTTACTCTGCACAAACGAGTAGGAATCATAGCATTGAAAGTTTTCTAAGCATTAACAGCTGGTGCAGGCTTCTCAGTTAAATGTACTGTTGTAGGTGCTGTGGAGACCCCACTTCTTCCCCTCATGAGGTGCCCTAGTGCCCTGGTCTGACCCTTTATGGCCAGTACCAGCAGCATGTCTTTGCGCAGAGCCTGATTTGTTGTGCACGCAGCAGGCCAGAGGTACTGGGAAGTTGACACTGTCCAGGGGAGCCTCCACCAAAGAATGCTGGGAGTTGCTATTTTCTCATTATCTTTCACAGTGTCTAGTCTAGGTTTCCTGGCTGCTGTCACAGATACCACACAATGGTTTGGCTTAAGCAGTGGGGATGCATTCACTGAGGGCTGGAAAGCTTGCTTCCTCCCAGGTTGGTAACTTCACGGCAGGCTGGCAGTCCTAGGCATGCGTTGGCCTTCCTGTAAAATGGCGCGCTCCTTCTTCTTCCAGAGGCCAAGTGACTTTGGGATTTCACACCTCCCTGTGGCTGATTCAGTTGTCTAAAGCTTAACTAAAAATAACATATTCAAAAGGTCCTAGTTAGAACAGGTTCACACCCACAGGTATATATTAAAATTAAGAGCATGTTTGTTTCTGCCAGTGTTGCAGCAGGCTTAAATTCCGTTCACCTGCCCCAGTAGCTGGCTTCACAAGACACCCTTTACTGGCTACCTGGCATTCTCTTCATCTCATATAGAAACACAAATGTTGTTCTTAGAGTCTGTTCCTAGGGGAGCTTCTCTAAATTATATGCTCTCTAGTACTTCCCGAATGGCTTTAAAATGATTTATGTTTGTGTAATGCAAACATGGGCCTTCTCAGCTCTTTTAGATCATTTTTCAAAATAGTCCCCTTAGCTACCCTAAATAAATTATCTCTTGCAAATAATTGATACGCTTTTTATTTTCATTTTCTTGGAAGAAATGCATAATAACCAAATTAATATTTATGTTATTACAATATTAAATGTAATAAAACATGTCATATTTTATCATTTCCCAAGGATAAAAAGCAAAACCCAACTTATGTCTTCTGTTATAATTGAATATGGAAAAACATAAGGGATTGCAGTACTGAGCAATATAGTTTAAATGAAACTAATGGGGTATAAAATAGCTTAATATAAAGTAGGAAAATAGACCAGTTGGAAAGAACACAGAGAACTCATTAGTTAAGCATATTAAATCACTCATTAAAGTTTCTTTTTGTGTTACATTTAAAATAAACAATAATTGTGGGTCTCTATTATCAATGGGTTTCCTTGGGTTTAAGAGAAGAAATTTCCACGCCACATGGGATGACTCAGATAAATTATTAATAAAAATGGCATATTCTGACCTTAGTCTAGAATGGGGTCGGCAAACTACAGCCCATAGGTCAAACACAGCCTGTATCTGTTTTTGTAAATAAAACTTTATTGGAACGCAATCATACGCATTTATTGACATATTGCCAAGGGTTGTTTTTGGTTTACAACTGCAGAGTGAAGTATTTGGGACAGAGGCCTTAGAGCCCAGAAGTTTAAAGTATTTACTGTCTGGCCCTTTACACGCAAAGTTTGCTGTCCTTTGGTCTAGAACCCTATAATATGGTGATTACAAACATAAGCATAAAAAAAAATCTCATGAACAGACTGCATGATTATACAACTTGTGTATTATTTTTTTAAATGTCTTTAATTAAAAAATAATTTTAGACAAAAGAAAATTTGCAAAAATAATAGAGTTCTATATGTTTCATTAAATGCTATCTAATTTTAACATCTAATGTTAACATAGTATAATTATCTAAAGCATGATATTAATATTTGTACAAAACTATTAACTAACCTATACACCTTATTAGAATTTCCCCACTTTTCCCATTAATGTTCTTTTTCTGGTTCAGGATCCAATCCAGGATCCCTCATTGCATTTGAGTATCTCAGTGACAAATCTTCCTTATTAAAGTTATAAAAATGCCTCTTAATTTGAATTTGCCTGATGTGTTCTCATGATGAGATTGAAGTTGCAAAACTTTTAGGAAGAATATCACAAAGTGATGTTGTGGCTTTCAGAGCATATCATATTACAGCTGTATCTTATTTACTGTGATGGTAGCTTTGATCTCTTGATTAAGGTCATGCTGGTAGATTCTGTCACTGTAGATGCACTATTATTTCCTTTGTAATAAATAAGTATTTTACGGGGAATATTTCGAGACTGTGCAAATATCCTGTTTCTTATCATGCTTTTGCCCACTAATTTTAGCATACATTGATGCTGCCTGCAATCATTATTCTTGTGTTTTTTCCTAATGATAACTTTCTATTTCCTCATTTTTCTAATGTAAATAAAGTTCTTTCTTTCCTATTTAATTTTCATTCAGTTATTCATTTATGTCAAAAAGGACTCACACAGAAATATCTTATTCTATCATTTATAATCTAAAGTTATCATTATTTATTCTGTTGCTCAGATTGTCCTGGCTTTGACCATTAGGAAGTCCTTCAAGCAGGTTCCTGGTTCCTGTGCCCTTTCCACATGCCCCTTCCTTTCTGGGGGAGGGGGAATATATGTGTACTTCCTTCTTTTCTGGCACCCCAGAAATGTGTCTTCCCCATCCAAGCCCTAGAATCAGTCACTTCTCTAAGAAACGCTGGTTCCTTTTATTGGAGATTGGTATTTAGAAATCAAGATCTAGGTGCTAGGTATACCCAATGCTTCTGGGCTATCTTTGTTTCTAGGCCCTCTTCAGAGGAAATATATGGATGTCTGTGAATGCCAATCCATGCATACAGACGCATCTATATTTATGGCCATATTTATCTGTTATCTACCTTTCTTTCTTTCTTTCTTTCTTTCTATCTCTATCATCTATCTATCTATCAGTCTATCTATTAAAGACCATTAGTTCAAGCTGATAATTCCCATTTAAAGCCAGCACCACTAGATTCATTCTTGTCTTCCCTATATTCTTATTTGCAACTTCTTTCTCTAACAGTGAGAAATCTGACTCCTATTTTCCATAGTCTATTTACCTAGTTGTTCAAACCTAATATATACACAGTTTCAGAATTACTAACCCATACCTGTATGAGAAACTAGAGGACTACATTAACTAGAGAACAATATTTGTATGCAATGCTTTTTTCATTAGCTTCATGGTACAGAGTGAAAATATTGTTTTCTAAAGTTACTTAGGGGGTGGGCCACGGTGGCTCAGCAGGCAGAGTTCTTGCCTGCCATGCCAGAGACCTGGGTTCAATTCCCAGTGCCTGCCCATGTGAAAAATAAAATAAAATAAATGAATAAATAAAGTCACTTAGGTTAGGTATTTTCTTCTCCACCTTCCCAGTGTGGTGGTGGTAGTCATTTCTAACAGAGTTAAATAGATTTGTTACTGTTTGTATGTCCTTTGAATTCCTTTGGTAAAATTGGATCATTTATTTGGTTTGTGAAATATACTATGGTTCATAAGTCAGAATTATACCACAAGGCATTCCCAAGGAAGTGCTCCTTCTTCCTCATTTCCACTGCTCTGCTTCCTCTCCTCCATTCTCTCAATGACTCTATCTCTCCTACTCTCTGTAGGTAGGCAGTCTCTTTATTTTATGGCTTATTCTTTCTGCATTTCTTTTGCACAAATGAGCAAATATATTAATGTTTTATTAAATCAAAGAATGAAAGAACACATCCACTGTTCAAATAAACCAGCAACGTAAAAGTGTGGAGTTCATGATAGCTAGGATCCCCTGATGCTGCCTGATGACCCTCTGGGAGAGCTTTGACAAAGATCTTTGGTTAGGGTGTTTCTATGTTTGTCTCTGTGTTTTAGTTTGCTAAAGCTGCCAGGATGCAATACATCAGAAATGGAATGGCTTTTATAAAGGGAATTTATTATTACAAGTTTACAGTTCTAAGACCATAAAAATGTCCAAACTAAGGTATCCAGAGACAGATACCTTGACTCAAGAAAGGCCAATGTCCCGTGCTCCTGATTCACAATGGATGGTGGTGGCCTAAGGTTACAATGACTGAGGGAAGGAAGGGGGGGCTGTGGAGGATACATACAATGGACTACTGAGCAGCCACAAGAAGGAATGAAGCTGTGAGGCATACAATTAGGTGAATGAACCTTAAGGATTATATGTTGAATGAAATGGCAGAAACAAAAAGACAAATATTATCATGCTTTACTCGTAACTATAATGTACAAATTCTATGAATTTAAGTTGAGAGCATGGGTTATCAGGTTGGGGCCTATTGTAAAAGGCCCTAGATTGTAAGTTCTTACCACAATCACATAGTCAGGAGTTATAACTGTTATTTCTAAATTCTGAGATACTGATCTGTTTATATATAACCTGGTCATTCCCAGAAACTTTGGGTATTTATGTGACACCTGAGACTCAGAGTTAGAGCTCTGAAGCTATGAAAGTCAGCATTACCCCATATAGAAACTATTTTAAACATTGAAAAAGTGATCAGATTTCAAGTTGAGATATGAATGAAGCTGATCTGGATAGGACAAAGGTAAATCAGAATACAGGGTAAAGGATGATATGGCCCATATTTTAAAACTTCAATTTCTGTTAGATACCAAAGGGAGAGATGTTTATTTGGTGCAAAATTTATATCATATTACCTAATTTAACTTGTATGGTCAGTTTTGTTTGAACACCAAAAGTACATGGAATTTTGAATAGGGCATGAGATTTTGTTGGTTTGTCCAAGTTAATGTGATGCCTCAATATATCCCAGAGTAATCTGGGCAGTGAATAAAAAGTACTTGCAAAGTCCCCTTTCAGGGAATTCCTGATATTCTCACAAGCAGTGGGGGCAACCAAATCAATAGGCCAAGCCCTTGATCTTGAGGTTTGCCCCTATGAAATGAATTCCTGTAAAAGGAAAAATTAAGCCTACTTATAATTAGGCCTAAGAGTTCTCTGCCTGAGAACCTCTTTTGTTGCTCAGATGTAGCCTCTCTCTCTAAGCCAAAATCAGCAGGTGAACTCACTTCTCTCTGCCCTACATGGGGCATGACTCCCATGGGTGTAAATCTTCCTGGAATAGTGGGAAAGAACTCCTGGGTTGAGCTGGGACCCAGCATCATGGGATTGACAAAGCCTTCTTGACCAAAAGGGTTGAGAAATGAGACAAAAGAAAGTTTCAGTAGTTGAAAGACTTCAGAGTGAAGAGGCTATCCTGGAGGTTATTCTTATGCATTATATAGATATCCCTTTTTAGTTTATGGTGTGTTGGAATGAAACTGTTGAGCTGTTGTCCAATAGCCTTGATTCTTGAAGAGAATTGTATAATGATAGAGCTTTTACAATGTGACTGTGTGATTGTGAAAACCTTATGTCTGATGTTCCTTTTATCCAGGTTATGGACAGATGAGTAAAAACATAAAGATAAATAAATAATGGGGTGGAAGGGTAAAAAAACTGGGTAGATTGAAATACTGATGGTCTTTTTTAATTATCACTGAAACTTAAACATAAATCAGAATCTTTGAAGACCTACCAGATTTTCATAGTTTTATACATAAGCTAATAGTAAAAACATCTATGCATTTAAAGCTCTATTCCTTAATTCTTTTTTGTCCCCTTTATCCAAATAACAAGCTTACCTTCATATTTAATATTGCAAATAGTTCACATTTTAACACATACAGTAAAATATGTTTTCAGAAGTCGATTGTTCTAGTTTGCTAGCTGCCGGAATGCAATATACCAGAAATGGAATGGTTTTTAAAAAAGGGAATTTAATAGGTTGCTAGTTAACAGTTCTAAAGCTGAGAAAATGTCCCAATTAAAACAAGTTTATAGAACTGTCCAATCAAAGGCACCCAGGGAAAGATACCTTGGTTCAAGAAGGCCGATGAAGTTCAGGGTTTCTCTCTCAAGTGAGAAGGCACATGGCAAACACAGTCACGGTTTCTCTCTTAGCTGGAAGGGCACATGGTGAACATGGTGTCATCTGCTAGCTTTCTGAACTTGCTTCCTGTTTCATGAAGCTCCCTGGGAGGTGTTTTCCTTCTTCATCTCCAAAGCACTGGCTAGTAGATTCTCTACTTCATGGTGCTGCAGCATTCTCTGCTCTCTCTGAATCTCTTTTATAGGACTTCAGAAACTAATCAAGACCCACCCAAATGGGTGGAGACATGTTGTCACCTAATCCAGTTTAACAACCACTCTTGATTAAATCACATCTTCAGGGAGATGATCTAATTACAGTTTCAAGCATACAGCATTGAAAAGGGATTAGAAGAAATGGCTGCCTTTACAAAATGGGATTAGGATTAAAACATGGCTTTTCTAGGGAACACACATCATTTCAAACCAGCACATCGATTTACCTAGAATTTGTGATATAGATGAAGGGGCAGGATTCTCTAATTTAAAGGGAGCTATGTACCACCTGCTCTTACAACATCAAGCACTTTCTACAATGTCAACAACTGGGCTTTTTTTGTCTGATTTTTTTCTATATACAGTGTTTCCACTCAATTAAATGCACTCTTGGACATTTGACTATTCTATGGCATTTGAAATTTTAAATTAATGTAGCTTGTAAGAGCTGGTTATCTTGAGTTAACTGTTGGAAATTTAGATGATGGATGTATTGGTACACCTGATATTTTTATTCCTCCAAGCATTATTTTGCTACCTGTATAAAATGACTGGTTTTACATTGATAGAATGTAATTTTCACCCATATAAAATTAAATACCCTTTTTAAATAGTAATTTTCCACTAATCTTGTTATCTCAGCTTTCGAGCACAAGTACCTTACAATAAATATCATGGCCCTTAGAGTAGAACCAGCATTGGTAAAAGGAGAGCATTTTGGTTTTATTTACTTAAATAGGGTACAACATTCCTTAAACTGATTTAAGGAAATATTGTATTCTTAAAGATAGCAGAAGTAAACTCTTATACAAGCTGAACATTAAGCTTAGTTGCATTGCTAAGGACGTCTTTGTTGTTAGTAGAAACAATTTAATGCATTGTAAGCATTTATAGGAAAAAAATATCAGGTTTCATATTTAAGATAGGAATACCCTTTCTATGGAATAATGAACTTTAATTGAGTGTTTTTATACTTCAGCACTCCATAGTAAAACATTACTTTCATGATTATCTTTTAAAGATTTTAAATGGAAAACTTCTTGAAGGACAATATGGCTGACTTCTATTCATTGCGGCCAAGTGGAAGACTTCTACAAAAAGGTTACCTTGTAAGATACATTTAATTTACTTTACATATACATGTGTCTATATATGTGTATCTATATATGTGTACATGTGTGTAAAAAGCTATGAATTTATAAAAGAGCGCTATCTTCACTTACAGTTATAGAAACAGAGATACAGTAAATCCCTCCAGATTGGTTTTATAATGTAGTATGATACGATTTAAGGTTAAACTTAAAATATAAAGTCAAACAAATGGTACCATCTGTTCTGTGCTGGGTCTGGAAGGAAAATTAATATATAATCATTAAAAAGCTGATTCAATCTGGAACTGTACGAGAACAATATCTTTTTTCCAGCTTCCTTTTAACAAATATAGAAAAAGAGCTATACCCTGGCTTTTTTATTCATGGGCATATCCTATTTCATAAAGTGGTTATTTTAAAGTCCAAATTTATATAACAAATAATTTCTACTGTTAGACTGACAGCCTTCATTAACACAGATTTAATGGTGTAGAGTCAACAAAATTCACTTAGGTTAACTTTATATATATGTATATGATTTTGCCCCGGGAGAGCAGAGGTTTTGGGGAGTTCAAGGACCCTTTTGAGAAGCTGCTAAAAGCCATGAACACAAATACAGGGCCACTTTTAAGAAAGGTATAGTTAGTTTTACTTCCTGAGTTAATCAACTTAAATTTAAAAATCATCCTTAACTTTCACAATAACTACTGTATTACAAGTACTATAATTTCTGAACAATGTTTCAAAACATTTGAAACAAACTAAAAGAGGAGCTCCCTCATTAGTGAATTAGCAAAGCAAACTGTACCTTTATTAACACAAGAAGAATTTCATCTTGCCTATTTTTTTAGCCTTTACATGGAGGACAAGCTCTATACTCCTTAAAACCTGCCTACCATTCTTTTTGTATGATGGCTTTGAGATATAACTCACAAAGCACACAGCCACCCATATAAAGTGTCCAATTCAATGGTTTTTAGTATGTTCATAGATCTGTGCAGCCATCACTACAGTCACATGAACTGTTATTTGTAGGAAAAAATTAATAAATTCTCAAATACACAAGTACATCATATCCAGCAACATCATACTTTTAAAACATGTAAAGGTATCTTGGAAATGTTTAATGAATCCTGGTTTGATACGTGGGGTAATAGCTCCTAGCCCTTTAAGGGTAAGTAAACTATTGCACATGATCACATTGTGAGAGCCCCCTGAGTTTAAGTTCACACGGGGTGGTGGTTTGGAACCGTATGTACCCCAGAAAATCATGTCCTAAAAGCTAATGCATTCCTGTGGGTGTAAACCTATTGTAAGTCAGGCCTTGTGATGAGGTTACTTCTGTTTAAGCATGGCCCAGGGTGGGTCTTAATCCTCTTACTGTGTCCTTCATAAGAGAATGAAATTCAGACAAAAGAGAGAAAACCAGGGAAGCAAGAAGCTGAAAGCAACAAAACCTGCAAGAGAAGGGAGGGAACGGCAGACCCCGTCACGTGCCCTGCCACCTGGCAGAGGAGCTGAAGCTCGCCAGCAGCCATCTGCAGGAAGAAAGCCTCGCTGTGATGATGCCTTGATTTGGATGTTTTCCTCAGTCTCAAAACTGTAAGTTTGTAAGCCAATAAATCTCCCTTGTTAAAGTCAACACATTTCATGGCATCTGCTTTGAGCAGCCTAGGAAAGGAAAACACGTGGCCACGTGAGAGGTAAGGGCAACCGAGTGCTCTGCAGTGCTATTGCTAGCCTGAAAGATCAGCTACCACCCCTCCCGCTCCCCAAAAGGGAATTGATGATAGACGGAGTCACTTTATTTAGAAAATTGAGATGTTTGACTGAACTCTAACTTGTATAATTAAGTACTCAACATTCCTATTATATATCATATCGCACTGCCTTGTCTGCTGGCGGGTTTATGAAAATATATTTATTTGCCCATTTAAAAAAAATAATAAAGTCACCCTGGAAAAAGACACTCAGGTTCCCATTTTCAGCCTTGAAAGCACAACTAGTACTATACTTGGCCTTCAACCGTAAGTAACAATAAGATTGGACAACAACATGCGAGGCAACAGTTTTCTGGCATTGAATAGAAGTTAGGGGAAGGCTAAGATCCTTGAGAGAAGAGAAACAAGGTGCAAATTACAGTCCATTCTTTCTGCCTGGGGCAGTTGCCTGCTGCAATTCCAGGAGGTGGAACCAAAGTGAACATGGATGGTGGTCTTGCTGAACTGAGAAGGAACAGTTGACGTTCTCAACAGATGAAACAACTGGGTACTGTGCCAGTGTACCAGAGAGGAAGGAGCCATGCAGAGGGAAGCTCTGGAAGCCTGAGTGTGGATTCACCATGGGCCTCCTAGGCTGGACTGTGCACGAGCTGGGGGAGACTTGGCAGCACCTGCTGCTGTTGAAACCAAACAACCTTCCTGGGTGAAACAGGGATTCCAGTCCAGGCAGGGTGAAGGCAGAGTGAGGAGACCCTGCTGAAAACCTCAGACATCCTGTAGGGACTCTAGAAAGGCTAAGGGCCTAGCCCTAAGAAGGCGGACATGTGCACACTAGAACTAAGTTAAAAATGAAATAGATCTGCCAGGATTCAGAATTAAACCAGGCCTGTCAAGATCAGATGTATCCCCCAGTAACATCAGTACCTTCCAGAATGAAACTCAGCAACCTTTAAGTGAAAATGATGTAATCCAGTTCCGTTTTACTGGACTTGGGGAATGCAAAATCATTTATGAGCATTGTGGTTTGGAATGAAAACCATTTGAACCACAGCTGAGTTTACCCTCTCAGTTAAAGAGATACAATCTGGAAAAGACTGAGCACCCATGAACTGCTCACCCAATCACCCAACCCCTGGAGGGGAACCTCAGGTCTTATGTGACAATCTGAGCCAAGTAACTAGGGAGTAGTGTGCAAAACACCTGAGTTGTGCTAGGAATGGGTGTTCAATGGGCACGTAATTTTTATGGGTTGAATTGTGTCCTGCAATAAGATGTGTTGAAATCCTAGTCCCCAGTACCACAAAATGTGAACTTATTTGGAAATAAAGTCATTACAGGTGGTGTTCGGCAAGTTAAAATGAGGTCATACTAGAGTAAGCTAGATCCTCAATTCAATGCAACTGGTGCCCTTGTAAGAAGGGGAGAAGAGACACAGACAGAGAGAAGACAGTCATGTAAAAGAGAGGCAGAGACGGAGTTATGCCACAAACCAAGGAATGCCAAGGATTGTCAGCCACTGCCAGAAGCTAGGAGAGAGCATAAAATAAATTCTTCTTAAAGACTTCTCAGGAGCATGGCCTTGCCAGCACCTTGACTTTTGATTTCCAGCCACCAGACTATGAAACAATCAACTTCTGTTGTTTCAAACCACCCAGTTTGTGGTACTTCTTCCCAGCAGTCTGAGCCAATGAGGACAGTGGTCCTTAGAATGGGGATGGCATTGTTCTGAAGGCCCCAGGGCTACAAAGGGAGGGAGTAAGGATGGAGATGCCGTCTTGGAGGGTATTAAGGTCTGGGTTGGCTTACACTGGAAAGTATTACTGGAGATGTTATTCTGAAGTCCACTGCCTTTACCAGATGCATTACTGGAATGGATATAATGAGCAGTCATATTGTCCTCACCCTTTTCACCCGAGATATTGTCGAAGTCTGCCTTTTGTCTCGTTTTCATTGGCCACTCTAGATAGCAACTTTTAGGATTGCCTGGAGGGCAGCAGGCGGTCACTACTCTTGTTAACAAAATGGTATAAAGGGGAGTTTTGTTTTCTACTAACTCTTCTTTCAACAGTCCTGTCTGATCAGTATATGTGAAGCAGACACTGTGGGGGTTAAGGGTGGATTGTCCAGGATTGAACACGGTGGTGCATTTGCTGACCTAATATGGTACAGACTGTACAGGAAGGACAACAAGTGAACAGGACCAGTATCCCAGTACGGACCTAGTTAATACCTTCTTTTCAAGACAGAATTGGAGTCCTGCCAGGCTCAGCGCACGTTCTTTTGGATGAAGCCCAATATACATTTAGAGGGTTCCCATAGGGATATTTGAATTTATGGGCATATTGCCATAATTAAGTGAGGATGGACTTGGAAATGATAACCATTTAGAGCCACTCAGTTTATTACATTGTTGATATCATGATAATTGCTTCCACAGAGAAATATGCAGGAGGAATTCTGAACTGCAGCCACATCTTTGACAAATAAAGGCTGACTGAAGAATCCAGCTAAAAGTCAAGGCGCATCACCTTTCTAGTCCGTGAAATTCCTGAGAATTACATGGGTTGGAGCAACCAAGGACATTCCTATTTGGTGGCAAGGACACAGGCTATGGCTTTAAACAACACATCTATTCTGGGGACTTTATTTTATAATGAGAAAACATGTTTAGACAGTTAAGTTACACAGATACTTAAAGACAGAGGAGGAACTAAAATCCTAGTTTTCTGAATGTCGGTTTAGTTTTCTCTACATTACCATCAAATGAGTTCTTAATCAGTTTAATTTGTAATATATATCAATCATATAGAAGTGAAAGTAATTCACCCATCATCCAGATATACAAACCTTAACATTTTTCATATTTGCTTAACATTTTTTTACTTAACAAATATGTCAAATAAAATAAAATGACTGTCTGCATGGGGTAATGGCAGGAGGGACCCCTTTCAAAAAAAAGGATTTTCAGAAGACAAAAGCAATTGATCTGCTGGAGCTCTCCAAGAAAAAGGAAGAGTGGACCGCACCCTACAAAATTCCAGATAAGCAACGCCTGGTGATAAACCAGTTTTGATCAGTAGAAACAGCTTATCAGAACAGACAAGCCTACCATACTAAAAAATATATGCTCCCCCCTTTGTAAGACCTCCCTTTGTCATAAGGAACTTTAATATTAGCTAGTCATTGCAACCCCCACTTGAGAATTCTAAATGCCTTTATAAGCAGTCTCAAGACGGCTATTGAGATTTTCACTCCAGCTTTTTGCAGGTTTGAGAGCTACCTGCTGGGGCAGTTTCTCTTTCAGGAAACCGGTAGCTTTGATCACAAGGAAAAGTTTGTTTCTTTTGACAATTTCAAAAGATTCAGCTATTCTTGGCCCTTTATTCCTTTATAAGAAGTTTGAGATCAGGTTGTGTGAACTTTCAAAACATAAACAGAAAACACCTGCTGATAATTTAATTGAAGTTGCTTTTTATTTTCAGGTTAATTAAGAGAGCATTCCATTTTTAAGTTATTGAGCCTTCTTTTAGATGAGCATACACCATTAAATGTGATTTGGTAATATTTTATTTAGGATATATGCCTCAATGCTCACAAAGGAGATTGATGTAAAATTGTATCATATGGTTATATTCTGTTATACAAATATATAATATGGATTGAGGGGTTCTCTCTTTCTCTGTGATAAAGCACTTCGAATAAAATTGGGATTATCTGTGTAAAACTCATTTTATAAAATCACCAGGACTTGATGCTTCTCTCTATGTGTGATGAAGCCAAATTACTGATTCAATGCCTTCCCTGTTACTCACTTTCTTCCATCTTACTATTTCTTCTTGAGAAAACTATAGCGAATATTTTCAAAACTATGGCATTAGTTTATTCTTAGAATTTTATTGTGATTTTAAAAATCTATAAAATCTGTATTTGAGGACACTTTTTAGCCTTATGCTAATTTGTACTTCTATGCTTTACTGATTATTTTGCTGTAGATTTGTTTTACTTATTTACAATATCTGGGGGACACTTCATTTGGTATCATTTGATGAGATAATTTCAATTAAAAAACATTCAACTTATGTTGGCAACACAGAAGTCAAGAGTGTTTTGGAGTTAAAAATTTTTATATAAATATTTGAATCAAGACCTGTATGAGAGTTTTGACCTTTAAGTGAAACAGATTTTACACATTTCAGGTTTCTCTAAATTATGCTCACTCTTTATATCTTGAAAATAGAAGATATAATAAGGGCACTTTTATAACAAGCTCTTCTAACTGTATCTAGCTGAAACCTAAGAATGGATTAAAGTAGTTCCCAGTAAATCCTTTCAACTGTCAAAAGGGCTCAGAAAAAAGAGACTAAAGGTATAGCTCTCTCACTGAAGACTGACAGTTGCAGGCACACAACTAGATAAAAAAATATATATATATGGAGGTGCTGAGGTGAGAATACAGAGAAATGTAACAAATCTAAGTTGTAGGTCTCAAAAGGAATTGTGGATGAAGCTATTGACACATCGAGTGGTTGGACTCAAATATGCATGAAGCCTACTCAGGGTGTGAGAGAGCTGTACTGACAAAGGAATAATAACTTTCACTGTACATAGATTGTGACTGTTTGGCACTTAACATTACCCTTGTGCCCTCAAGTATCTATGGACAGCAAATGGGTTGAGAAAGCTGCTCACTCCCAAGGAGGATAGAGTCTGTAATTTTGCAATTTGGATGTGGGAAGGAGGAGAATGGAAAAGGATGAGCCTCCACATAGCAGAGCCAAGACAGCAGAGGATTGGGAGTCAAAACAAGGAGCCAGATTGGGACCTAATCAATGAATATTCCTTGCCCTCATGGTAGATAGTATTTATATTTTTCCCAATGAGATTTTAGAAGTGCTGTGTCCCCATGACTAAGTGTCCCCACTTCTTTCTTTTTCTTAGTGGGAATTGTATAGGGGTTGTCCTGTCCATATTCTTGTCATTATATTTTGTGATTGTTCTGAGCAGATAACTCGTATTTCAATTTTATTTGTCTTTTATCAAGAGGTGTACTGCCTGTCACCGTTTGGAGTGGAAATTGTCATACATTACCTAATGATCCTGGACTTTGAAAGTACTGTTATAGAGGAATTGGGTTCTTTTGAGTTGCCTTCCTAGGGATAGGAACAGTATTATTGTCCAAAGAGGTAAAATAGAGTCAAATATTTGGTCTTAAAAAAGGCAGATGTGCTAGTGAATATTCCCACGTCTCTGCTTTCCAGATACATGGTAGTTTTATATTTGTTTTTCCTTTTTGAGGCTAGACACAGTTATGTTATTTGTTCTGGTAAAAAATATATATATATATGAGTGGAAATGACGTGTACCACTTCCAGGAAATCTCAAGGGCCCAAGCATGATTTATCTCTTTTCTGAAAGAAAAAAATGCTAGACATGGCGATTGTCCTGAAGCCTAGGTCCAACAATAAGATGCAGAGGGCAGACACCCAGATAACCTGCCAGGGACATGTCTTGTGAGCAATAAATACAGCCTTGTTGTTATGAGCCACTAAAATTTGGAATTTTTTTGTTACTGTACCATAACCTATCTTGACTACTAAAATGAAGAAGCTGGCAAGTAATAAAGCCCTAACTAAGTAATAAGGCCCTAACTAAGAGTTAATATTGTTGAGAGGTATATTAGTTAGGGTTCTCTAGAGAAACAGAATCAACAGGGAACACTCGCAAATATAAAATTTATAAAATTGTCTCACATGACCGCAGGAATGCAGAGTCCAAACTCCGCAGGGCAGGCCGTGAAGCCGACGACTCCGATGGAGGGTCTGGATGAACTCCACAGGAGAGGCTCACCAGCCGAAGCAGGAATGGAACCTGTCTCCTCTGAATCCTCCTTAAAAGGCTTCATGTGATTAGATTAAGCATCACTCATTGTAGAAGATACGCCCCTTTGGTTGATTACTGTTCTAGTTTGCTAGCTGCTGGAATGCAATACACCAAAACAGAATGGCTTTTAAAAGGAGAATTTAATGAGTTGCTAGTTTACAGTTCTAAGGCCGAGAAAATGTCCCAATTAAAACAAGTCTATAGAAATGTCCAATCAAAGTCATCTGGGGAAAGATACCTTGGTTCAAGAAGGCCGATGAAGTTCAGGGTTTCTCCCTCAAGTGAGAAGGCACTTGGCGAACACAGTCAGGGCTTCTCTCTCGGCTGGAAGGGCACATGGCGAATACGGCGTCATCTGCTAACTTTCTCTCCTGGCTTCTGGTTTCATGAAGCTCCCCGGGAGGCGTCTTCCTTCTTTATCCCCAAAGATCGCTGGCTGGTGGACTCTCTGCTTCGTAGTGTCACTCTCTCTGAATCTCTCATTCTCCAAAAT
>PVIY010037399.1:0-24706 GCA_004026745.1 Myrmecophaga tridactyla
TTTGGAGGTATGGCAGGTTAGAAAGAGATTTCTTCATTTTAATTCCCCCTAAAGGACGAGAAAATGCATTAATCATTAATTATAGTCACACTATAGAAATAGTTCTGTGTTTCAGATCTTAATCTAATTGTAAACTTTGCTGTTTGTAAACAATAATCAAAATTTTCATGTGGCAAGTTCTTAGCACAATAGATTTCTTTAGGCTTTTAATGCCCTGAGTACTGAAATATGGTTCTCGCTTTCACATGTCCATATGGGCGTTTTCAACTTGTGAGTCTTTCCTCTAACATTTTCTTCCATTTGATAAAAGAAAAAAAAAAAAAGCTTGACAGTTCATCTGCCTAAGGAGACCCAGGATTGCTTGAAATATTTTTGTCTGTGCATAGGGTGTACATAATAAAGAAAAATTACTTAATCAAGAGAAAAAGATCACATTAAAAAAAATAGCCACCAAATCAGCAGCACAGCAGTTTAAACACGTTGCTTTGATTCCATTCTAGAACTTTAACTCGGGACATTGCATCATTAGGTCTATGGAAATACCCGTAGCCTTTGGCTATCTACTTATGCTCTCTCATCTAGTACTTCTGTACATGGCACGGTGTGGTAGATTTCATTTAGTGACGATAGCTGTAATAATAAGCACCTGGCCCACCTGTAATAATAGCACCTGGCCCAGCTGTAATAAGAGCACCTGGCCCAGCTGTAATAATGGCACCTGGCCCTGGAGTCTTCAATGTGGCTTTGACCCTCCTCCCACAGAGAAGTATGTCTCTGTTCCATCCTTTTGAATCTAAACAGGATGTGACCCGAGGAGAAGAAAAACTGTTTTACTTGCAAGCTAAGCAATAAAAAGGTGATTCAGCTTCTGCCTGGTTCTCCTGAGACACTCACTTTTTGAATGTAGCCACTAAGCTGCAAGGAATTCCAGTCACACAGAGAGACAACGTGAGTGTCCCAGCCCCTTAATCCAGTTGAGGTCCCTGCTCATTGCCAGCATCGATCATCAAATGAGTAAGGTAGACACCTCTAAATGTTCCTAACTCCCAGCCATCGAGGCATGGAGATCACGGAGCAGACACCACTGGTCTCCAGTGTGTCCCATCCACATTCTTTGAAACAGATTCCATGAGCATAATGAGGCTGTTTTATGCCACTATATTTTGAAATCATTTATTAGGCAGCAGTAAATGACTAGAACATTGGGTCACCCTCTTGAATACAAGTAATGGTTTCCTGTGCCTTTTTGTACTTTCCTTTCTACCTACCCTGATCTTAGCTTAGAGGGAGCCAGTAGGAAATAGAGGAATAAAAATAGGTTTAATTTCAGACACAACCTGATTTGAATTCTATTTCTACCCATTATTCATTCTAGAGACTTGTAAGATGGTTTGACATTTTTAAACAATGTATATCTACAAGTAAGGTCAAAATTCTTACTTCATATAACTGTTATAAAGATTAAATTAGATATATTATCCTAAAAATCCTAGTATCATATCTAGCATATGACAAGCACCCAATAAAGATAGCTATTTACCTAAATAAATATTCTTAAATGAATAAATAAATTAGTTAATGAATGAATTAATAATTAGAAACACAGCTCAAGTTCTTGTCTTCCTTCACACACTGAGCTAAGACAAATTATTAGCCTTTTTGGGTCTCACCTCAGGGAGAATCTCCCAGAAGAGGGCAGAGGGCACTTCTCCTGTGATTCATGAACCAGTTGATCATTTATTCCTGGATGAATATTTAGGAACCATGTAGGCAAATTGACTCTGAAAGGCCACTCATTTATATTCTAAGTGGCTACCCACATTCAGCCCTCAGTTTGTCATATTTTTTGGTGATAATTTCAAGGGACAGTGAAAGTGAAAAATCTTAGGTTATTTACCTGCTATGCTCTGATTATGTCTATTTATTTTGAGGGTCTTCCTGCAGTAGCCTTCACAACAGTATCACCAAATTTTAGCACCAAACATGATGTTCTTTCTAAACATAAGCTTTTTAGTGTGCTCCAGCTAAACTCCAGTTAGAATCTCCTTTTTAACGGCCTGGTGTCAAGGAGATGTGACAAAGCATTTAACACTTCAACTGCTTCTGAAAGACAGGAACATGTGTCCAATAAAGCTGCTAAGCTAAGAAAAGAAAAAAATGAGGCTGAATCTAAGAAATAGCAATGTCCCAAATTGAAACATTTCATTCCAACATAATGTCTCCCTTCTGTGCATGTATGAATGTCAAATGCATACAAAGTACCTGTTTATCTGCTCATAGTCAGTCCATTTTCAAAGCTGAGCAGGAAGGTATTTGCTGACCCAGGAACATAAATGACATCATTACCTAATGAACTGTTGTGGAATTCATTTGAATGTGGTCTTCCTTTTGAAAAGTATGAATCTTTCTAGTGATTAAAGTGATTTAGACAGGAGTAGTTCAGGGTAGACAATATTAATTTAGGAATGAGTCATTATGTTCAGCACCAGTATGGAATCTAATGAGCTGATTCAAATTCATTTAAATCACTTGGAAAATACATACAAAGGCTGCACAATATACATAATTTGGAACCAAAAGACATTTCCTCTAAAAACTAATATATTTCAATCAGTAGAAATAAAAAAAGTCCACATTTTTTTTTGTAAAATTATTTGTCTTCTTCGGGTCTGAGGTTTTGAAATTGACTAAGATTGTGGAAGCACCTGAACTGAAAACTACATTTGAAAAAGAAGTAAATTAAAAGACTGATTAATAACATTTTATTAATTATTTAAATGAGAGATTTATAGACCAGGATGTGGGGTTACCTCAGTTATGAGATTTTATTGTTGTATTTATCTATGATTAATTTGGGGGGTGTGCTGGAGGGGTCAATTCCATTAATAAAGAAATAAGGTTTGCAAAAACTGGTTAAATAATTTCAAAAATATTTATAATATGTGTAGTTACAAGAGCTAATGAGCCAAATAAGGTCAGAAATGCATCAATTTTGGTAATTTAGAATAAGAAATTGTATGGGAAGTAAGAAATTGTATGGGAAGTATGAAACTTATCCTAAATAAATACTGAGTAGTCATTCCTTGCTCTTTTGCATTACATGAAATATATTGTGATTCAAGTGCAGTTTTGAAAACACTGATTGGTTGCTCAAGTTTTGCCTTATATACTTTGTAGGCTTATTGGCAATCCCTTACATTGAATAGTCATTAAAGTGAGCTACTCTAAAAGGCCACTCATTTATATTCTAAGTGGTTACCCACATTCAACCCTCAGTTGGTCATGTTTTTTGGTGATAATTTCAAGGGACAGTGAAAGTGAAAAATCTTAGGTAATTTTTTAATCTTTGATTAACTGGAAATCGAAGGAATTCCAGTGCCTTGGTCAGTGATTAGTTTTGATGTGAGTGTGAAATTCAGTCCTGGCCAAGGAGTTAAAAGGAAATATTATGAGGGGTTCTGGGAAGTTGTCATTACTCTTAGGAATTAGGAAGAAAGACATACCTAAGATTGTCCCTTCCTTTTTGAGGCTATGATGCCTACTAGCTGGGAGCCATCTAACAATCTTGAAGGGACACCTTAGAGAAGCTTACCAGGGGCTCTAATATCACTGAACCAATCTATAACCAGTACTAGAAACTAATCTGCCACCCCATTTTTTTTTCTTTTTGTCATAAGGCAATAAAAATCCTGTTTCTTTAAACCAGTATCTATTTGGTTTTCAGATACTTTCAGCTGTAAGTATCCTAACAGGTATTTAAACTTTCATAAATAGGAATTATCCAGTCTCCTTCACATAAAAATTCCATTGCATTCAGCAAACCTTATGGTCTAGAAGGTTTTCTTCTCTCTAGCTTTAGTGTAACCAGCCTCCAAGCTTATCTTTCTTTATACTGTAGGATGATTAAGAACATATTTTTGCTAATTTAAATTTAACTTCTACTGACTTCTAGCTTCTGGTGTTAAGTTATATAATTTAAAGAAAGTAATTTTTCTCAGGGTGAAAGTAATTGCATTGACCTAGAGATTAACAAAAGGCGATACTGAGTTTTTCTCTCCAGGCTCAGAAATAGACATCAGTTATAAAAGAAATGCAAATTCTCTCCACTCCCTTCTTATACAAAATATGTCACTGCATTATCTTATCATCTCTCTTTTACTTTGGGACCCCAAATTCTCTTCCACTCACGAAAAGCAAGTTCATTTATCTTTAATATATAGATAAGAATATCTATCTTGATGAATAAATGGAAGGATTAGAAGCAATATAATATCGAGGACAGTCCCTGAGCCTTTGATGTTTAATGAGAATAGCTTTTAAAGTTGAGTGAATTTGCTGAGACCATCGACAGTAAGAAAATACCAAATACCCTCCTTGCCAAAATCAACATTTTCAAGGCATGTGTATAATAACTTTGTAGAGCAGTCTTGGTTTGCTTAGACAAGTCCTAGATTATTACTGTACTAAAAGATAAAATTACACTGGATTGTTTTAAATCAGCAGGGTCCCTTTTCCTGAATAAGATATAGCCTTTCTCACAGGACATGTGCTCTCAGAAAGATTTCTAGACATGAAGTTTGGGGTCAAAGGGACTTTAAATTTTAGATTTTGATAAACACTGCCCAATTTCAAAGCAAAATCTATACTCTCCAAAAACTGATGACAGGTTCAGCTTTCCACATGCTTACCAGCACTTCAACATTTTTATTTTGCCAATGTAGTTTGCAAAAAGTGACATCTCATTGTTATTTTAATAAAAATTTCTTTATGAATATACTTAAATTACATTTTTAAATTTACAAAGATTCCTTTTTTCCCTTAGTTCTTTTGTCTGTTTTTTTTCTAGATCAGATTTTCTTTCTTTCTTTATTAAGGTGAAGAGATATGATCATGTATGAATAGAAATCTGAAACTAGAATTAACCCTTTGTTAGGATATGTGTTGAAACTGCTGTTTTCTCAGTTTATCATCTGGCTTTTGACTGTAGATTTACTACATTATATATTTAAAAAAATTATGTAGTCATCTTTAAAAATTTCTCATTTTGTTATGCCATAGATTTCACATCTTTTCTTTATTTGCATGCTTTGTTTATAAGATATTATCTGGAGCAAGACATGAGATAAGTTTGGCTTTAATTGTTCTCCATTTTCTAATTAATTAAATAATTCCTTTTTTTCACTGATTCGAATTGCAAATCTCATTTCATATTTTATCTCCACATTAATTTGAGTCTATTTCTGTACTTTATTTTCTGTTTTAAGGAGTGTATGTCTATTCCTGAAATATTAACACTTTTTTAACTAGTATAAAATCATATACATATTAATGCCTGGTAGGATATGCCCTTTTTCTTGGTATTCTCACTTATTGTGCTTTCATAGTTAATTTAGAATCAGCTTTAATATATAAAAATGAAATTCATCAACTAATTTAGTGTTAACTGCTACTTTTACAGTATAAATATTGTTTAGTTCCAAATTAGGTCTTTTATACCATTTATTCAAGCATTCATTTATTTGTCTTGAGAGTCTTAAAATAGACTTTATATAAAATCTAAATGATTCTTGTTAATTATTTATATCTTTATAACCTGCTAACATATTGAATTCCCCTGTTCAATCTAATTATCTTTCAATTGCTTCTCTGGGGTATTTAAATAAATGATCATAATAATGTGCACATATAGATAACATTGCCTTTTTTCTTTTTAATGTATATGCTTTGGTAATTAATTCAATATAAATATGTTTTGAATTACAGACAAACTGTGACCCTCATGGAGCTTAAATTCTAACAGAGCTTGAGTTTTTTCTCATATAATTGCATAAAATACAGCCCCAAAACATTTTCAATGTCAATGATGATAAGATATTCTATATTTAATGATAGTACTTACATTTTGCATCAAAAGCATGGTGATGGGTGGACGGGTGGTTCAGTGGTAGAATGCTCACCTTCCATATAGGAGACCCAGGTTTGATTCCCAGACCATGTACCTAAAATAAAAAAACAAAACAATAAAACATATGTTTGGCATAAAACATGTTTATTTGGGTGGGTCACGGTGATTCAGCAGGCAGATTTCTCACCTGCCATGCCAGAGACCCAGGTTCAATTCCTGGTGCCTGACCATGCAAAAACAAAAAAACATACATTTATTACATTAATATGTTAACATAATACCTTTTCTACATTGATGGAGATAATTTCTTTATTTTGTCCCCTCCTTAACTGTTTAAAATACTATAGTTGCTAATAGAATTATTTAGAGTGAATATTCTTTTGAAAAGAAAGTATAATCTCTGCTTGCAATTTTTAAAATTTTCTATATAATTTAACTGACCTTACATTGTTTAAAGCCAGTGTACCTTAAATTGACTGAAATAGCTGAGTGTTGTTAATCTAGCTAGCAATTTGAGGAAGGAATCCAGATAATTTGCAATGCAAAGCTTCGAATATTCTGCACCCTGTTTATACAAAACAGTCTTTCTTGGAACCCAAGTTATCCTTGCCCCCAATGCAGTGTAAATATCACTTGTGTTCACATTACTATGTATGACCAATTTTCCATTTTTTTCTGAAAATGTTTGGTTGATTTTTCTCCTGAAAGTTGATCATCTTTGTCTCTACTAATTCAGTGGTTTTTAAATGTGATAGATTTATTTTTCACTGCATGGTTAATTAGAACATTTAGACTTAGTTTAATGTTAAAAACTTTTGGGCAAAAGATGCTGGGTTTGCACTGTTTGATAAGTTTTGCACCAAAGATTCACTCTCTACTTCTTTAATGGACTAGTTTCTTGGCAACCCATTATGGGATTTCTTTTTTATTTTGTCTAAAATGTTTTCTTTTTTTTTTTTCCATGGGCAGACACCGGGAATCGAACCCGGGTCCTCTGGCATGGCAGGCAAGCATTCTTGCCTGCTGAGCCACCGTGGCCTGCCCTAAAATGTTTTCTGTTTGACCACCTTACCTCACTAGTCCAACAAAAAATTTAAAAAAAAATGAAGAAACATGTTTCTCAAATATTCAGTATAATCTATGACCCGTATCATCTGTCTCATATGTGTGTATGTATACATATAAAACTTTACAGTATTATAGTTTTTTCCTTTCTTTCTTTTATTAATTTAGGTCAATTTATTTCTAAGAAGCATTTGTAGATGTTGTGTAAATGGTATCTGTTCTAGTTTGCAAGCTTCCAGAATGCAATATATATGAAATGGAATGGCTTTTTAAAATGGCAAATTTATTAAGTTACAAGTTTACAGTTCTAAGGCTGTGAAAATGTCCAAATTAAGGCAAAGCTATAAAAATGTCCAAATTAAGATATCCAGGGAAAAACACCTTGGTTCAAGAAGGCTGATGATGTTCAGGGTTTCTCTTGCAGCTGGCAAGGGACATGACAATATCTGCTAGCTTTCTCTCTAGGTCTCTTCAATGGCTTTCCTGGGGCTTGGTCCGTTCTGTTTCCTTTGTCAGTTCTGGTAGCTGTTTTCCAAAATGGTTCCTTCTTAAAGGGCTCCAGTAAGCAACCACATCTTGAATGGATAAGCACATCTCCATGGAAAACATCTAATCAAAAGTTACCACTTATAATTGGGTGGGTCATATCTCCATGGAAACAATAAACAAGATCCTACCTTGCAATACTGAATGAGGATTAAAGGATATGGCTTTTCTGGGGTACATAATAGCTGCAAACCAGCACAGTATTCAAAATGATGTGATCCCATTTCTGTATTAACCATCTAATGAATTCAATCCTGTCTCTTAGGTAGAAGAGTGTGTGTTCTTTAGCAGTAATTTGTTACAAAGAAATAGTTTGGCTCTTTTCACAATTTCATATCAATGTTTACTTCAGGCCTTATCTGCAGTGTACATTTTTCCTAAGATAAATTAATTTCTTACATCATTAAAAAGACAAAACAAGTTCCTTCTTCTCAGAAGGACGTTTTCATAGACTTGGCTTAGTGGACTTCTTCATTCTCTAAACTGCAGACAGTATGCAACTATAGAGATCATTTGAATTTCTTAATTTTTGACATAGTATTTGTAATGTTTCAAAAGAACAACTTGGAATCAATTGTCTGACAGAGACACACGTAAATCCTTTATTCTCTCATTGAACAAGTGTCCAGAGGAGAAAGCCAGGAAAAAAGAGCATGCAAGTCTTAGTCTTATCACTAATATGTGCATGGTAATCACCCATTTTTTGACATCAGTTTTGTCACGTAAAGTGAGGGACTGAATTATCATTATTCTTCCCTCATGGCATTTGGGTTGGCTAGCCTATGGGCCATTCCATTCTGAGGTCTTACCACAGTCCTGTTCACACAATTTTGGTACCTGCTAATCATTGAAGTTTGTGGCCCCAGGATTGCTCATAACTCTCCAAAGTTCTCACAATTATAATAATCTGTAATTCTTCAATCACACTACTCAGCTTGCTTTTCAATGGGTGCATTTGCTGACATTATGTTAAATAGACTTTGGGAGGTTTTTTGACTGGGAGGGAGGAGAAGCTTTTGACAGGAGCTTTCTTGCCAGCCTATGCGCAGGCAGGTTGAAGCCTAAAATGGCGACAGCCCTGAGCAGGGGTAGGGATACAGGTTATATAGGATGGCTGGTGGGAAATAGGGAAAGGGAGGTGGTGGATTTTCAGTGTCTAGTTTAGAGAAGGAAAATTGGCATGCTTTCGTTGCTTGGTTTAGAAGCTCAGGGAGTTGACAGCTTTTCATTGGCAGGTTTTAAAATTTAAATGCCATGTAGTCATACAGGTTTGCAACTGCTGGAGGGTGTATGCTGAAGATTATAACCTCTTGACTTGCCTTATTAATAAAACAACGTTTTAAGTTTAACCCAGGAATGAATGTTGACCTTGGTTCTTGAGTCTGCAGACTTGTTTAGCAACCCAGCTCTATGGAAGCAAAGCATTAGCAGATCACATCCAGAGATTCATTGGATCTTCTCAAAACTTCATGCCCCATATTTTCCCTGACTTTCAAATCCCTACCTTTTGGAAACTAACTTTCTGCTGATTTGAATATGGTGCTTTAATGTTAGGATGATTAGCCTCATTTTTAAAATTTGTTTTACTTTTAACTTTCATGGCATCAAGCTAAATTTCTCATGACTGTGTTAAACTCAAAGGATGGACACCTGGGATAAATGGAAATCATTTCCATGGGTCCCATTCAATATTATAACACCTATCTTTACAAAACATCATATGGCTAAGAATAAACATTATTATTGAATGTTCCTAGGCTAACGAATTATAAGTAGAATATAAATCTTCTTAAGAAAGAGAAGCATTTCTACGATTTATGTATGAAATAATCCCTGAGGATGTCAAGCATTATTCTGGAATAATATTTGTGTTAATTAATTTTGATGTTATAGTTATAAAAGTAACACATTTTCACAATTAAAATACAAATGGCAGAGAAAGGATTACAATAATGGTAAAGTCATTCCTTTAGCCCCATTCCCTAGAGAAAAAGCACTGTAGAAATGTGTTTAGATATAGATTTTTTTTTTTTTTGGTTACCATGTTAACTTTATGCAATGCCTCCAATTCCTGATTTTTCTTTTCTAGACAAGCTTTATCATCTTCCAGCTTTAGGAAATGCATTCATACATTACCTCCAAGCTTCCCACTTTCTCCAACTTATTCCCAACCCCAAATATTATTGGATATTTACTTTTCATTTTCACAGAAATTGCCATTTTAAAGATTAAATGCTAAACTTTAATTCCTATTTCTTGATTTATCAAGCTTTGAAAGTATCTATTAATTCCCTGCTATTAAAGAGAAGGGAGTAAGAATATTACCATTTCTTACACTTCTCCTCCTTCTTCCAGTTATTGTAAATATTTTGCTTTACATTGACAAGATTTAAAGCATATATATTCAGTTCTGTTAAATAATATTGAATTATTTTGCTTTGTTTATCTTGACTTTCAAAATTGAAAACTAATTCATACTATTATGATTATGAATATGTATATAATTTATAAAACAATGAAATAATGTAGTTGATTGAAACCGTGTAGAAAAAGATATAGTTTTATATTCTTTAAATTTTTGAAGTTATCAACATGAATCCAGTGTGTTAGATTATTACACTTTTCTTTTTAGCTTTGCTATTCTTTATCATTTCAACTGTCATTTATGTTAGCTCATACCATTCCTTCTGCTAATTTTTAAAAAATTTTACTGAAGTAATATCCTGATGAGAATGTTCATAAAATGCTCTTAGACAATGAGCATTCTAACCTCTTTCAAGGATAAAACATCATTATGTTGCCCTTGTATTTATTGAGGATAAAATTCTAGGTTTAAAGTATTTCTCTCCTCAGAAGTTGAGGACTTTTTCCATTCTCTTCTGTATCCAGTGTTGCTGAGATACAAATTGTCTATCTTTATATTGTTTTCTTTATGAATAGCTTTCTGTTGCTCCTTGGGAGTTTTTAGAATTTCTCTTTATTTTTGAGATTACGAAGTTTCAATGTGTCTACATCTGACAATATTTCATGAATCTTAATTTATACTCAATAGTTCACCTCAATTTAATTATTTCTTCATTTCAGAACACCTCTCACTCTTCTGCCTTTCTTATCTGGACTCAGGGAGATGTGACTGAATTTACCTTCCAGATAAAAAATTTAATCTTCAGCAATAAAATTGCATCTACCCGGCCTACATGTTAAATATTTAAAATAATTTAGGCAATTATAATATTAATTTCTAAGATTTTTTTCTTATTTTCTGTTTGCTACTTTCCATTGCACCCTGTCCTTGCCTTCTGTCTCCTAGAATCAACCAAATGAAGATTTTGCTCCTTGAATTATTCTTGTTTCATGCAGCATTAGTTGTTCTATTTGTTCATATTGGTCCTTCTCTCTCATCACTTGTTTTTATTAATTACTTTTTCATCATATGCTCTTCTCTGTTGTTTGATTTTTAACCAAATAAAAGTCCTATATCTATAAAAACACATTTAAATAAAAATTAACTTAAATTAGGTTTAAGTAATTTAGTAAAATACCTAAATAATTGGCATGTAGTCCTTTATGTCAGATTTCTCCTGCTTTTTACATTTGTTGACTTCTGTATTTTACATTTGACTGTTTTACATTTGTTGATTTTTTTTTTACTTTACAGTTGCCAATTAAGCTTTAAGCATTTCTTGAGCTCATAAAGCTTACTTCTATTGCATGAGTCTACAATCTAATACTATTTTTCCTTAAAAATTTTATGAGCCACCATCTATCAGTTATTTCACAACTTTGTTTTCATTCCTTCCTGTTTTACTTAAAATAAATATTTGCTATACTAATGTAGTTTGGGAAAATATGAACATAAATGTTTACACCTTTGGGCCAGGATTTAGGTAAGGCAAGTGAGGCAGGTTCATGTAAGGGCAGGATTGAACGTATCTTTATTTAAAAGTTTGATATTTTGTTCATTATGGACAGTTTGGATTATTTTTGATAATTTAACATATTTCATTAAGATATAATTTATCTTGATTGCTGAGTTTTTGCTACCCCTTTACATTTTGAAACTGACTTGAATGCCTTACTCACCTCAGCCTAGTCCTGGCTTGTATGTACCTTGAATCATAAAATAGGAGAATATTCAATGGAAAAGGAGATAATGTAGAATGAATATTCAGGTGGGTGAAAGAAGGGTTGTAGAAAATCTGTTTTGCAGCTGTTAACATAACCCTAATTTTGCTTCCATAATGTGAGGCCTGGAGAGAAGAGGTCACCTTTGCATTCTTATAAATGAAATTCTTATAAATAGGAACATAGAAGTTGGACAAAATTTGCCTTTAGGACTATGCAGTGAAAGATGGGTGCCAGCCCAATTGGGGGATTATGAATCATCTAGTATCAGAGCCTGGACTATCCCATTTGCACCCCCAGATACAATTTACACCAGTCATCTACCCTGCTGGGAGACTGGCCTAGTACTTTCTTATCCTCTGCCTTTAGGGTGTATCGGACTATGATAGGCACAAGCAGATAATCAGAATGAAGGAGAATCAGCACTTTGGGTGTTCATTCCCCAGGGTTTCTCCCTCACAGGCCATGGATTGGCAGCATGTTATTTTCTTCTTACAGGCCATACGTCCTGCCAGGTAGCACTGCTTTACAGAAGCTAGAGCTCTCTCTATGTGTTCCGGTAACTCCTCTCCCTCTCCTCCACCCTTGCCCCTTCAAGCTTAGGTTGGCAATTTCTTCCCTCTGTTACTCACCCCAAGATGCTCCACCATGCCTGATGGTTTTGCTTATGCTTTCCCTAATTAATCATTGTGAGTTTGGCAAGATTATTAATATAAGAGGACTAATATGCTCATTAATTATTTGAATGAACTCTTGAAAATGGAATACAAACATTCTGGGACTAGATTTAGAAGAAAGCTCTCATATAATTTAGTATAACGTGTGATGGTCAGTTCTTCCACATTCTATATTACGGAGAACGATGAAACTTAAAAGCTGTAATTTTTATTGAAAAACTGTTTCACTCTCATTTTTCTCCTACTGTTTGAGGGCACATGGTATGTTAAGCTACAAATAGAAGCATCATTTTATATCATGGTCAAATTAATTTGTATCACTTGGTTATTTGGTAGTAGAACAATGATGGGGATGTGATTATATACTGTGGCTGCATTACATTTCCTTTATTTGAAATTTTAAAACTTGCTTCAACATCATTGTCAACAAAACCTCTTAAATTCCATTTAGGAAAAAGTTGACTTGGTTTAACTCAGTGACATTGCTTGGGAAGATTAATATTCCCAAGTGAATCTACTATTCCCAAACTATTCCTAAGAGTATGCACATATGGCATTTAATGCCTGAAAGATTCAGAGAACTGGAATGTTCAAGGGCCTGAGAAAATCCCCAAGTTTAAATCAGACTCATAGGAAAGCTGACTCAAGTCATTTCAGGATACCTGGTACCAGCTTATGCATAATTTTAGCCAACTGTCTTTAAAACTTTTCATATAATGAGGCATATTATAAGGAGAAAAATGACCCAGGAAATGTATCATGTATTTGGAAAAGGTAACAATCTAATTTATAAATTCCCATCTCCTAACCATCTGGAGGTACCAGATTGGCAGGGTTTTTCGTCAGCATTCTATATATTACCCATGCTTCACAAGGCAAGAAAGGGAATCACTCAGCATTCTCAAATGCTTAAAATGAAGGATTCCTTTAACATATTGATCACCAGTCTGCAGATATTTCTTTTAAAAATAGCTCTTCGCTGACATGCTTCATTTAAGAGAAGAATTAAGGATTAACAGAATAAGTTGCAATCATTATTTGCTGTTTTCTATAATGGATTCAAGCACCAGGGATCCCTCATTAGACCTGTGGTACCTCCTCTTTCTCACTTCAAAAGCTGCCTTGCCACCTGGGGCTGAGTTTGAATATAGCAATAGCCTAATGAAATCCACAAATTTAGGTACTGTATGCAGTATGGAGAGTTGATTATTTCTGTGGAAAATCCTGAGCAACATGGGGAAACATGAGAAGAGCAGGGGAAGAAATGAAAGAAAACTTTCAAGCATCAGTCTTAACCCTTAGGTAGTTTTTTTGAAATATACTTTCACAGTTTTCTTATCAGTTATGTTTGTCTTTGATGGAGGTAGAATTTGACTTAACACAAATATGAGCTACAGTCCTTTATGAAATTATTTTTGTATTTAAATTATAGGTTATAGTATGTTGTAGCAATACATATTGTCTTGATTTGCTAATGCTGCTAGAATGCAATATACCAGAAGTAAATTGGCTTTTATAAAGGGGATTTATAAAGTTACAAGTTTCAATTCTAAGACCATGAATATGTCCAAATTAAGGTACCAAACAGAGGATACTTTCTCGGAGGAAAGGCAGCAGACTTCTGGGTTTCTCTGTCACAGAGGAAGACATCTGTTGTCCTTATCTCCTGAATTCTGGTTTTAAATGGCTCTTTCAACTTCTGCCATCTCCTGGGGCATTTTTCTTCTGCATCTTCAAATGTCTGTATCCTCTCCAAAATATTCCTCTGTTAAAGGAATCCAGTAAGCAGATTATCCTTGAATGGTAGGATCACATCTCCACGAGGACAACCTAATCAAAAGATCCAACCCATAAGTCTGCACCCACAAGATTGGATTAAAAGAGCATAGTTTTTCAAGGGTACAGAACTGCTTCAAACCAGCACATTGTAGCCTCTGCACCCCAGAAAGACATGCTCTTTCCATATACATTCAGTCTGTCAAAATATCACAAAACCCTTAAACTACTTTAATAATGATAAAAATACAACACCAAGTAAAAAACAGTACAAAATCTCATCAAATCAGCTACAGGCATGGTCTGTCCTAAGGCAGAATTCTCCTCTGGCTCTGAACTTGTGAAACTTAGAACAACTTATCTGCTTCTAATCTACTAAGGAGGGACAGTCATAGGATAAATATTCCCATCACCATAGGGAGAAATCGAAAGGAAAACACGGGTTACCAGATCCAAACACTTGCAAAAACCTACAGGGCACACTCCATTAGATTTTAAAGTCTGAAAGTCATTTATAGAATGATGTTTTATCCTCGGGGTTTGAAAGAGTGGCAGCCCCACCTTTTCCAAAGGCTTACACAGCAGCCCTGTTCTCTCCAAACACTGGGATGAGGGTTGCAACATTGGGAAACATTGGGGAGACCACCTTGTTCTCAGCCCTACCCTCCTCAAGCATCTATGTGACACCCAAACTCTCTGCCAATCTCCAGGGCACACATCCAACCCCTTCAGAACATTGGGGTGGTGGCCAGGCTCTTCCAAATCCCCAGGGGATGTGCTCCAACCACTCTGAGGCCTAAGGTGTCAACACTTTTCCATCTACCCTCTGCCTCTGGGGCAAACTCACCCTTTCCACATGTATGGGTGGGTCCACTCTCCTAGTCTAAGGCTTCCTGGCTCCAGACCTTAGTTTCCATGGTTTTGCCTTTGAAGCCATTTTTCCATCCCTTTCAATCCAGACTGCCAGTGGTTCCATTCATACAGATCTCACAAAAAATTTATTGATTGGGCATGCAGCATACAGGGGTCAAAACCATCATAGTAAAGGACTTCCCTCAAATCCTTTCTGGATAACTCCATCTCGAATCCTAGCTTGTGTTGACATGGCTGACTGATTCCATGTTTGGTTAAATCCTCATGCAGGGCAGTATTCTCTGGGGTCTCGCTTTTCACAAGCCCAGAATTTTCCATACTATCAGTTCCTGCTTTCTTTATACCCAATAGTTCAGTTCTTAGCTTATCCTTTCTTGTTGCATTTTATTATTAGCTGTAAGGGGAAGCTAAGCAGCATTTCCACCATTTATTTTGGAAATTCCCTCAACTAGACATCCAAGCTCATCACTTTCAAATTCTCACTTCCATTCAGCACTAGGACTCAATTATGCCAAATTCTCTGCCACTTTAAAACAAAGGTTGCCTTTCTTTCAGTTGGTGACGACACATTCATCATCTCTATCTAGCACCTTGTCATGGTTAGGGACATGTGTCAACTTGGCCAAGTTGTGGTACCTGTTTATCTGATTGGGCAAGCACTGGCCTGTCTGTTGCAATGAGGACATTTCATAGGATTAGATCATGATCACGTCAGCTGCATCCACAGCTGATTTCATTTGTAATCAGCCAAAGGGGAGTGTCTTCTGCCATTAGTGATGCTAAATCTAATCATGGGAAGCCTTTTAAGGAGGACTCAGAGGAGACAGGTTCCATTCCTGCTTTGGCTGGTGAGCCTCTCCTCTGGAGTTCATCTAGACCCTCCATCGGAGTCGTCGGCTTCGCAGCCTGCCCTGTGAATTTTGGACTCTGCGTTCCTGCGGTCACGTGAGACACTTTAATAAATTTTATATTTGCAAGTGTTCCCTGTTGATTCTGTTTCTTTAGGAACCCTAACTAATACACACCTCATCAGAAGTATCTTTAGAATCCATATTTCTACCAACAGTCTCTTCAAAGCAATATAGGCTTTTTATATCAAGTTTCTCACAATTCTTCCATTCTTGTATTTGCAAATTATAGCAACCCACTTCTCTGATACCGAACGTGTTTCAGTTTGCCTATGCTGACAGAATGCAATATACTAGAAATGAGTTGAATTTTATAAAGAGGATTTATTAAGTTAGAAGTTACAACAACAACAACAAAACATATTGGGCTATTTTCTTAATGGAAGTGAATATGAATTTATGAGTATAAAGAAGTAAGAAGTTCAATGCTGAAACTGTAATACAAGAGAGTAGGATAAACTGAGAATTCCTGTCTTAGAAAAGAAACCCTCTTGCACATTTGGAATCTAGCCAAACGATGAAGCTCAACTGAAGGACTATGACTTCAAATGTAGAAAAAGGAAAATCAAACTTGAGAACCATTTTGTGATTGGAAAGACATAAAAACAAGAAGAAAATAGGGTTCTGATCTCTGAAAAGCAGAACTATATATAAATTTAAATGCTAAACTGATAACTAAATCAAACTTAGTTTTGTTTTGATTTGAACTTTGAAAGATGCCATTTGTTTAATGGAAATTTCAGCTTAAAACCTCTAAAGTATTACTGTATATATTGAATAAATGGCATTTAATGGTTTTAATGTTTCCAAAGCATGCAGCAGAAGACTGCCTATGAAACATGCAAATGAATCTGGGAAACTCTTCTGCACAGGTGAGTGGGTAGATGATTCCAGAAGAGACGGAGAGGTGAGCTGACTATAGAAATGAGCTGAACTGAAGTCTAGCAGTGGTTTAAATTTATCCATGTTCAAATAATATTTAGGTTGAAAGCTCAATGAAAACCCAGCTGCATTAAAGCAATAAAGAGTATAGTAGTGTGAAATACAGAATTCTACAACAGGAAGTGACACACAGATTTCTATATTTTTTGCCATGAGCATGCAAAGGCTATTCTTATTTTTGAAATGTTCCTTACACTATCTGATCAAGGAAATGAAGTTGTCTATCCAAAGGAAAATATATAAAATTAATGTCCAAAACAAAACAAAAGAAGGTTCCACCATTCTCCACTCTTCAAAACATAGTAACTTCTCTTGCCATTCTTCTTATCTGAGACCTTTCAATATGAAGTGACTTTTGCTCACCTTTCATGATGTTGTGATATCTTCAGGATAGATCTGCTTGATCTAAGAATCATATATTTTTTTCCTATCATGCACTACATATAGAAACAGGACCCAGAGATCTTAATGTTGGAACATAGGGCTTGTTTTACAGGAGAATGTGTTTTAGGAAGCTTGTAACTGCTTTCCATGTGTATGTGGTTTATGCTTCTCTGGTTCCAGAGTGAAAATAAAGTCTTAGAGAACATGTGCATGCCCTATTTGCCTTTTTATCACTAGTATCACCATGAAAATGCCTTTCACTTTATTTCAACTCATAAATGTATGTTGGATTAATGAGTGTCAATGAATAAGAGCAAAGGAAAGACAACTTTTTACAGAGTCAAATTCTAAAAATAAAATCAAAGGGATATATGTTAAGCATAAGGGAGGAAAGGTCCCACATTTATCATTAAAAATTTAAGTTCATAATCTAAGTGATCCTGTCCACAGAGCTGGATAGTCCAAGCAAGTTCTTTAATACTTTCATTCTTCAACAAGCTAAAGGGCCACTTAACAAAGGAAAGCCAAATAATTTCACTACTCATATTAAAAACAAACAAACATGTTAATGTAAGGAGAAATTTAAAAAGAAAAATAGGGAGAGAGGAGAACAAATTGCAAGTGTTTCTTCACATGATGAAAAATATAACTGATCTGCAATTTTCTTCAGGAGTTAATAATGAGAGGGGATTTTTTTTAATTTTTATTGATACAACAACATACAAGCACATACATTCTTAACATGCAAACATTCCATACACAGTGTACAATCAGTGGATCACAATATCATCACATAGTCGTATATTCATCAACATGATCATTTATTAGAACATTTGCATCACTCCAGAAAAAGAAATAAAAAGAAAAAAGATCAGTAGCCAGAGTCCTCACCTGCCATGCCAGAGACCTGCATTTGATTCCCAGTGCCTACCTATGTAAAAAAAAAAGTAAAGAAAAAATTCATACATACCATAGCCCTTACTCCTCCCTCTCACTGGTCACTAGTATTTCCATCTACCCAATATATATATATTTTTTTTCTAATTTAATATTTGCTTTCCTTTTTATTTATTTATTTTTAATCCATATGTTTTACTCATCTGTCCATATTGTAGATAATAGGAGCATCAGACACAAGGTTTTCATGATCACAGAGTGATGCCCTGATAAATTTTCCAAAAGCTGTATCATTATACAATGATCTTCAAGCAACACGGCTACTGAAACACAGGTCTACAGTTTCAGGCACTTTCCTCTAGCCTAATACACCTTAATCTAAAAAGGGAAATCTATGTAATACATCAGGATAACCTCTCAAATCTCAGCCACTGACACATTGTTTTGTATCATGTCTCTCTTCCTCCTTTCAGTCAAGAAGATTTTCTCAATTTCTTGACGCTAAGTCCCAGCTCATTCTAGGATTTCTGACCCATATTGACAGGGAGGTTTACACCTCTGGGAGTCATGTCCCACATAGAGACAGGGAGAGCAGTGAGTTTGCATGCCGTATTGACTGAGAGAGAGATAGGCCACATCTGAGCAACAAAAGAGTTTCTCTGGGGGTGACTCTTAAACCTAATTTTAAGTAGGCTTTATTTATCCTTTGTGGGGATAAATTTCATATGAACAAACCCTAAGGTTGAGGGCTTGGCCTATTGATTTGCTTGTCCCCACTTCTTGCAAGAATTCCCCCAAATGGGGAAGTTGAACTTTCCCCCTTTCTTGCCATTCCCCCAAGGGAATTTTGCAACTACTTCTTTATTCACTGTTCAAATCACTCTGGGATTTATTGGGCATCACTCTGGACAAACCTATTCAGGGTTCCATGTACTTATGGTGTTCAATTTAACTGTCCATATAAGTTATATTAGGAAATGCACTAGTCAAAATATAAATTTTGTGCTAAATAAACATTGTTTGCTTTAGTCTCACACATAGTTGAAATTTTTAAATTTGAATTATCACTTATTTTCAAAACCCTGCAATATTGACAATATTGACATTCCTGTGTTCTTCCTCATGCAAAAACACTTTTTAATTTGTACATTTAGTCACTGTCATTGTACACTCGAGGCATTCCTAGATTATACCATCTCAATCTTTGTCAGTTATCTTTCCTTCCAGTTTCATTTGTGCCCCTAGCCCTCCTCCCTCTATCATTCTCACATTCTATTTCATTCAGTGTACTGACATACTTGTGCTACAGTTAGGAAATATTATGCTATCCATTTCTAAATTTTTACAATCAGTCCTGTTGCAATCTGTATCCCTTCAGCTCCAGTTACCCAATATCTACCATATTTCTACCTCCTGATGGCCTCTGTCCTTAACTGAAATTCTCCAAGTTCATTCATTAATGTTAGTTCATATCAGTGAGACTATATAGTATTTGTCCTTTTGTTTCTGACTAATATCATTCAGCATAATGTCCTCAAGGTCCTTCCATGCTGTTACGTGCTTCATGACTTTATTCTGTTTTATAGTTGTGTAATATTCCATTGTATGTATTTATCACAACTTGTTTAGCCACTCATCTGTTGATGGACATTTGGGCTGATTCCATCTCTTGGCAACTGTAAATAATGCTGCTATAAACATTGGTGTGCAAATGTCCATTTGTGTCCTTGCCCTCATGTCCTCTGAATAAATACCTAGCAATGATATTGCTGGATCATATGACAATTTTATACTTAGTTTCCTGAGGAACCACCAAACTGCCTTCCACAGTGGTTGCACCATTTTACATTCCTACCAACAGTGGATAAGTGTGCCACTTTCTCCACATCCTCTCCAGGATGTTGTTTTCTATTTTATTGATAATGGCCACTCTGGAGAGTGTGAGATGACATCTCACTGTGGGTTTTTTTGTTTGTTTTTATTTTTACATGGGCAGGCACCAGGAATCGAACCCAGGTCTCCGGTTATGGCAGGCAAGAACACTGCCTGCTGAGCCACTGTGGCCCATTCCTCATTGTGGTTCTGATTTGCACTTTCCTAATAGCCAGGGAAGTTGAGCATCTTTTCATGTCCCTTTTAGCCATTTGTATTTTCTCTTCTGAGAAGTGTCTGTTCATGTCTTTTGCCCATTTTGTAATTGGGTTGCTTGGCTTTTTGTTGTTGAGTTGAACAGTCTCTTTATATATTCTGGATACTAGATCATTATCTGATATATTGTTTCCAAATATTGACTCCTATTGCGTAGGCTGTCTTTTTACTTTCTTGACAAAGTTCTTTATTGCACAGAAGTGTTTAATTTTAAGGAGTTCCCATTTATCTCTTTCTTCAATGCTCATGCTTTGGGTGTAAGATCTAGGAACCCACCTTCTATTATAAGATTTATAAGATATTTCCCTACATTTTCTTCTAAAAGTTTTATGGTCTTAGATCTAATGTTTAGGTCTTTGATCCATCTTATGCTAATTTTTGTATAGGGTATGAGATATGGATCCTCTTTCATTCTTTTGCATGTGGATATCCAGTTCTCTAGGCACCATTTGTTGAAGAGACTGTTCTGTCCCAGGTGAGTTGGCTTGACTGCCTTATCAAAGATCAATTGTCCATAGATGAGAGGGTCTATATCTGAAAACTCAATTCAATTGGTCAGTATATCTATCTTTATGCCAGTACCATGCTGTTTTGACCACTGTAGCTTCATAATATGCCTTAAAATCAGGTAGTGGGAGACCTCTGACTTCATTTTTCTTTCTCAGGATATTTTTAGCTATACAGAGCACCCTGCCCTTCCAGATAAGTTTGGTTATTCATTTTTTTATTTCTGAAAAATAAGTTTTGAGAATTTTAATTGGTATTGTATTGAACCTATAAATTAATTTAGGTAGAATTGACATCTTAATTGTATTTAGTCTTCCAATCCATGAACGTGGTAAGCCCTTCTATTTACCTAGAGGTCTTCTGTGATTTGTTTTAGCAATTTCTTGTAGTTTTCTTTGTATAGGTCTTTTGTATCCTTAGTTAAAAATTTATTCCTAAATATTTTATTCTTTTGGTTGCAATTATAAATGGAATTTTTTCTTGGTTTCCCCCTCAGATGGCTCATTACTAGTGTATAGAAATACTACAGATATTTGAGGGTTGATCTTGTAACCTGCCACTTTGCAGTACTCATTTATTAGCTCTAGTAGTTTTGTTGTGGACTTTTCATGTTTTTGACACATAGTATCATGACGTCTGCAAATAGTGAGAGTTTTACTTCTTCCTTTCCGATTTGGATGCCTTGCATTTCTTTTTTCTTGTCTAATTGCTCTGGCTAGAACTTCCAACACAATGTTGAATAACAATGGTGATAGCTGTCTTGTTTTTGATCTTGGGGGGAGGTTTTCAGTTTTTCCCCATTGAGGATGGTGTTAGCTGTGGTTTTTCATATATTCCCTTTATCATGTTGAGGACGTTCCCTTCTATTCCTATCCTTTGAAGTGTTTTCAACAAGAAAGGATGTTGAATTTTGTCAAATGCCTTTTCTGTATCAATCAAGATGATCATGTGGTTTTTCTGCTTTGATTTGTGAATATGGTGTATTACATTAATTGATTTTCTTATGTTGAACCATCCTTGCATACTTGGGATGAATCTTACTTGGTCATGGTGTATAATTCTTTTAATGTGCTGCTGGATTCAATTTGCAAGAATTTGTTGAGGATTTAGTATGTACATTCATTAGAGAGATTGGTCCGTAATTTTCTTTTCTTGTAGTATCTTCGTTTGACTTTGGTATGAGGGTAATGTTGGCTTCATAGAATGAATTAGGTAACCTTTTCTCTTCTTCAATTTTTTTGAAGAGTTTGAGCAGGATTGGTACTAATTATTTCTTGAATGTTTGGTAAAATTCACACATGGAGCCATCCGGTCCTGGACTTTTCTTTTTTGGAGCTTCTTAATGACTAATTCAATTTCTTTACTTTTGATTGGTTGTTGAGGTCATCTATTTCTTCTCAAGTCAATGTTGGCTATTCACATCTTTTTAGGAAGTTGTCAATTTCATCTACATTGTCTAATTTATTAGCGTAAAGTTGTTCATAGTACCCTCTCATTACCTCCTTTGTTTCTATGGGGTCAGTGGTTATGTCTCCTTTTCCATTTCTGATATTATTTATTGCATCCTCTCTCTTTTTCTTTTTGTCAATCTTACTAAGAGTCCATCAATATTATTGATTTTCTCATAGAATCAACTTCTGGTTTTGTTGATTTTCTTGATTGTTTTCATGTTCTCCATTTCATTTATTTCCATTCTAATCTTCATTATTTCTTTCCTTTTGCTTGATTTGGGGTTAGTTTGCTGTTCTTTCTCTAGTTCTTCCAAGGGAAGAGTTAATTCCTTGATTTTCTGCTCCTTCTTCTTTTTTGATATAGGCCTTTAAGGCAATAAATTTCCCTTTTAAAACTGCCTTTGCTGCATCCCATAAATTTTGATATGTTGTCATTTTCAATTGCCTTGGGATATTTGCTGATTTCTCTTGTAATTTCTACCTTGACCCACTGGTTGTTTAAGAGTGTGTTGTTGAGCCTCTATGTATTTGTGAACTTTCTGGTCTCTGCCTAGTATTGATTTTCATTCCTTTATGATTTGAGGAAGTATTTCATATGATTTCAATCTTTTTAAACTTACTGAGACTTCTTTTTGACCCAGCATATGGTCTATCCTTGAGAATGATCCATGAGCACTTGAGAAAAAGGTGTATCTTGCTGTTGTGCAGTGTAATGTTCTATAAATGCCTGCTACATCTAGTTCATTTATTGTATTATTCAAATTCTGTTTCTTTATTGATCCTCTGTCTAGATGCTCTGTCCATTGATGAGAGTGGGTAATTGAAGTCTCCAACAATTATGGTAGATGTGTCTATTTCTCTTTTCAATGTTTACCTCATATTTTGGAGCACTCTGGTTCAATGCATAAATATTTATGATTGTTATATCTTCTTGTTGAATTGTTCCTTTTATTAATACATACTGTACTTCTTTGTCTTTTCTAATTGTTTTACATTTGAAGTCTAATTTGTTGGATATTAGTATAGCTACTCTTGCTTTTTTCTGATTGTTGTTTGTGTGAAATATCTTTTCCGAACCTTTTACTATCAACCTATGTTTATTCTTGAGTCTAAAATGCATCTCCTATAGATGGCATATAGATGGGTCTGTTTTTAAATCCATTCTTCCAATCTAAGTCTTTTGATTGGAGTGTTTAATCCTTTAACATTTAATGTTATTCCTGTAAGGGCAGCACTTTCTTCTACCGTTTTGTCTTTTGGATTTTACTTGTCATGCCTAATTTTTCTTCTTTTTACTTTCACTGATAGTCATCACTTCTACACTCTTCTCCACACCTCTCTCTCTCATCTTTTCCTCTCTGTCTCTAGCACTCCCTTTTGTATTTCTTAGAGAGCTGGTCTCTTGGTCACAAATTCTCTCAGTGATTTTTTGCCTGAAAATGTTTTATTTTCCCCCTCATTTTTGAAGAATAATTTTGCTGGATATACCATTCTTGGTGGGCAGTCTTTTCTCTTTTAGTATCTTAAATATATTATTGTCTTCTTGCCTCCATAGTTTCTGCTGAGAAATCTACATATAGTCTTATTGGGCTTCCATTGTATGTGATGGATTGCTTTTCTCTTGCTGCTTTCAAAATTCTCTCTTTCTCTCTGACATCTGACATTCTGATTAGTAAGCGTTTTGGAGTACGTCTATTTGGATCTATTCTGTTTGGGGTACACTGTGTTTCTTGGATCTGTAATTTTAAGTCTTTCATAAGAGTTGGGAAATTTTCAATGATAATTTCCTCCATTAGTTTTTCTCCTCCTTTTCCCTTCTCTTCTCCTTCTGGGACACCTATATATTCATATATTCAAGTGCTTCATGTTGACATTTAATTCCCTGAGTCCCTGCTCATATTTTCCCATTCTTTTCCCTATATTTTCTTTTGCTTGTCAGATTTCAGATGTTCCACCTTCTAGTTCACTAATCCTCTCTTCTGCCTCTTGAAATCTAACATTGTAGGTTTCCATTGTTTTTCTCATCTCTTCTACTGTGTTTTTCATTCCCATAAGTTCTGATTTGTTTTTTCAGACTTTCAATGTCTTCTTTTTGTTCATCCCTTGCCTTCTTTATATCCTCCCTCAATTCACTGATTGGATTTTTGATGAGATTTTCCATGTTTGTTTGAGCATCCTGAATTAATTGTTTCAACTCCTGTATCTCATTTGAATTGTTGGTTTGTTCCTTTGACTGGAACATATCTTCAATTTTCCTAGATGATTTGTTATTTTTTTGTCATCTAAGCAATTAATTTTCTTAATTAGTTTATTCTGGAGACTGTTTTCACTTTTTTACCTAGGATTTTCTTGCTGGATGACTTTGTTGTCTATCTGTTCTTTGACATTCAGTTCAGCTTATTCTAGACCTCCAGCATAGGTTTTGTTTAACAGATCACAATTTTTCAGTTCTTGCTTTCTTGTTTCTTGTCCTGCCTGTATAGTGCCTTTTTTTTTTTTTTC
>PVIY010037400.1:0-24700 GCA_004026745.1 Myrmecophaga tridactyla
TCAGTCCTGCCCCCTTGGCGCCGGGGCAAAAATGAGCAACCTCCGCTTTTATCAGGTTCACCTGAGCTGGGGGCCTAATTTTATTAGTCAGAATTTGTTAATTAGTTCCACAATTGGCGTTTGATTGTGCCCAGTCCCTGCTGCTGGTAAAGTCCTTTCCTTTCCCCTCTGGGAAGCCGCCTGTAGGGGAGGGGCGCTGGCCACCACAGCTTTGGGAATTCACGGTTCTGGGGGAGCTTGCAGCCGGTCCAGCTGGTCCAGACTGGGGTACGCTGTGTGTCTGGTCACTGACGTGGCCCCAGGAGCTGTTCTGTACTGTTTCTGGTTATTTAGTAGTTGTTCTGGAGGACGAACTAAAATGCGCACGGTGTTAAGCCGCCATCTTGGCCCGGAAGTGGAATGCGCCTGAATACATATTTATTCATGCTCACTATAGAAAAGTCAGAATCTGCAGAAAAACAAGATTTTTTAAAAATCCACAATACCAGCATTAAGAGATAGCCATACTAAATTGTGGAAACACAGATAACATGCGGGCTCCCATCGCAACTGTTCACAGGCATGCCCTTCAGTGCAGTTAATCACAGTCACAGTGTTGCAAGACCCTCAGTACTAAACTTTCCCTCTCCCCGAGCATAAACCCTCCTCCCATTATGCATTAACTCCCCATTCTCCTTAGCCCCCCCACCCCCACAAACTACTTTCTAAATTCTGTCTCTGTGAACTTGCATATTCTTCAGTATTTTCTTTGTAGTTACCATGGAGCTTGAATTTAATATCGTACATCAATAACCATCTCATTTGTTTTGATGCCGGCTTCAGTAAGATACACAGACTGTGTTCCTATATCCCGCCCCCACCCCCTTTATCTAGTCCTTGTTGCAGATTACATGTTTAAACCTTATGAGTCCAGAACCACTGATTTATCATTGCATTTTATGCATTTGTCTCTAGATCTTGTAGGGGATAAAAAAGTGGAGTTACCAACTAAAAATAGAGTGATGCAGGCATTTGTATTTTCCTGTGTTGTTCTACACCGGATATCTTTATTTCTTTATGTGGTCTTGACCTATTGTCTACTGTCCTTTCCTTTCACCCTCAGAACCCTCTTGAGCATCTCTCGTAGGGCTCATCTAGTGGTGAAGAAACCCCCTCAGCTTTTGTATATATGGAAATGTCTTCATCTCTCCCTCATTGCTGAAAGACGGTTTTGCCGGATACAGAATTCTAGTTGGCAGTTTTTTCTGTCGGCAGTTTAAATATGTCTTCCCCCTGCCCTCTCGCCTCCATGGCTTCCGATAAGAAATCAGCACTCAGTCTTACTGAGGCTCAAATGCGTGTGACACGTTGCATCTGTCTGGCATTCGAGAATTTCATTATAATCTGGTGTGGCTCGGGTCTGTTTGGAGTTTGTTGAGTATCTTGGATGTGTATATTCATGTCTTTTGTTCAATTTGGGAGGTTTTCAGCTATTATTTCTCCTCTCACTTTTCCCTCTGCCCCTTTCTCTCTCCCTTCTCCCTCTGGGCCCCCCGCAGTGCATAGACTGATGCAGCAGATGCTGTCCCCCAGGTCCTCAGGCTCTGTCCACTTCCCTCATTCTTTCCTCTCTCTGCCCCTCAGCCTGGATGGTTTCAGTTGTCTTTTCCTCAGGTTCACGCATTCTTTCTTCTGCCAGCTGCAATCTGCTGTTGAACCCCTCTAGGGAATTTTTAATATCTGTTACTGTGGTGCTTCAGTTCTGTTTTGTTCTTTTTCCATCTCTCTGTTGATATTCTCTTTGCATTCATCTTCCATTTTCTGATTTCCTTCAGTTCTTTGTCTATGTTTTCCTTGAGCTCTTTGAGCATTTTTAGCACTGTTGTTTAAAAGTCTTTGTCTGGTATGTCCCAGGTTGGTCCTCCTCACTGATGATTCCTAGTGTTTTAATTTTCTTCTTTGCAATCTTGTTGAAACCTGGGCATTTTGATATTTGAATATGTTATTCCTGGAATTTAAGATTCTGAGGCATCTGCTCCTTTACCTTGGATCCAGCTAGCATTTTACCACATCACAAAGCTTTCTTTGAATGCCAGGAGCTAACAACAACAAAAGGAGAAAAAGAAGAAAACACCTTTCGCAGTCTTTCCCAGTTGACCCAAGGGAGTTCTCTCCTTTGGAGCTTATTCACACAGTGAGTCCAGGGAGTATCTCCAGGCTGAAATGTGGGGGCCACCCTGATCAGCGTGCTTCTTGTCTTGGGCATGTGGCTGTGGCCCTAGGAATTTTCCTGGTTACGTCGATACAAATGACCCTTCTTCCCTAGGAACTTGTGTCCTCCCCATCCCATGCCCTGCACCGTGAGTCCTATAGCCAGAGTCCCCCGTCCCAGGCAGCCGTTACTCACCTGTTCTCTCTCCCCCAGCATTGCACAGGAGAGCCCTGTGCATCCCCCTCTACACGCAGGGCAGGTCCTGAGACAGTGAGTCCTGCAGGCCACCACCAGGCAGACGGGGCCAGGCCTAGGTGCTCCCGTGTGTGCGTGGGCTGCTCTGCTCCCTGCTAACCAGGACCAGGGAGCCACAGGGAGACCTCTGTGCTCCAAGCTTCCTCTAGTTGATGGACCCTGTTCCTGCAGTCCTGTGCTATTTCCGGGAGACATTCCTCCTGGCCTTTCTGTTTGTTGAAAGCTTCTGTTGGGGGATGGGTTGCAGGAGCTTCTTACTCTGTCATCTTGATTGGGGTGGGGCCTTCAGGTGTTTTTTTATTTCTGTTACTGGGCCTTCAGCTCTAGCCACAGGTCAAACAGGAAAGCTATTTTTTTGCATGGCTGAAATAGTATAAATGACAATGATTTTTACTTAGCCAAGAAAATTTTTAATTTCCCTTGAAACCACAGCAGTGTTCTACCAGCTTCCTCCACTAACTCTTTGGTGACTGTGATTTTAGCTCTCCTGGGTAAGTGGAGTGCTTGGGTGGCCAGCCGGACATGGGCTTGAGAGGGGCTGCTGCCCCTTTGCCTCTAGACAGGGTTTAGGATGAAGGTCATTTCCAAATCTTGGCTTTTTCTGATCTTTCATGGATGTTGCAGCTTCTCCAGAGATTGATCTTTGGAGAACACACCAGCTGCCTGAGGGGGTGGTGCAGACCCCCAGGCCTGGCCCCCCTGGCTGGCCCAGTACAGCCCGCCCCCACCTGCTCCATAGCGCTCTGCTCGCAGGCCTCTAGAACCTGAGGATGGGGGTGGAGGTGGGTTGGGAGCTGCTACGTGCTCCCCACCTCCATGGCAGAGGAACTCCGCACACTGGGGCGAACCGCACCCAGGTGGGGCTCATGGGGCTGGGACATCAGTGGGGCTGCTGAGAGCCTTCCGAGGCAGTTGAGATAGCCTGACCTGCTTTGGGATGGGTGTCATAGCAGTCCTGGGGCTGCCTTGCTCCTGGAGGGTCCCAGGAGAGCTGGAGTAGAGAGAAAAGGCAGCACAGGGTGGATGGCCTTGTGCTGCTCTGGAGATGGGGGCCTGGGTGGGGAGAAGCTGGAGGGCTCTTCTTTTCCTTGGGTTATGTCTCAGAGGTTCCTAGGGCCATCGGATGTAAGGTCCCAGGGCCTGGATCTTTGGGTGGGCCCTTTGGACAAGGGAGTTGAGGGTAGCTCTGGCCCATTTGGCAGCCAGCTTAGGGCCAGCCCAGCTCCCCTGGGTCCAGCCATCAAGTAGGTGCTGGTGGGTGGCTGACTCTGCCCTTGGGAAACTGAGCTCCCAGAATTTGGGGTCTGGGCACCTCTTTGGTGTGTCCTCTGTCTTTTCACCTCTTCCAGAGGGATAAAGAGGTTTAGTACCTCTGAGACCAGGACTGCGATCTCAGGCCTTTTTCCCAGCTTAGTAGACAACTTGCCCTGGGAGTAAGGATGCTCCTTAGGGGGCCCTGAAGGAGACCCGTTGACTTATGCTGGAAATCAGCTAATGCTCAGTAAACAGGGCAGCTCTGTCTCAGGTACAGGTCTGTGAACTGAGGTGTGTTTATCTTGAGCTCTTCTTTTTCCTCCCAGGACAACCCTCCATATGATAAGGGGGCCTTCAGAATCGAAATCAACTTTCCAGCAGAGTACCCGTTCAAACCACCGAAGATCACGTTTAAAACAAAGATCTACCACCCGAACATCGATGAAAAGGGGCAGGTCTGCCTCCCAGTAATTAGTGCTGAAAACTGGAAGCCAGCCACCAAAACCGACCAAGGTAAGAGGCGCTGCGTGGCCTCATTGGTGGTGCTCTTCAGCGATGAGGTCCCCCTAGGGCAGGCTGGGACATGAGCTTGCCAGTGCTCCAGGTGGGTGCGGAAGCACTGCCGCCCTCCCAGTCCTAGTGGGAGAGTGGGGTTCCCTGAACCCTTGTCCTGGACAGGAACTCGAGCCCAGGGGAGACAGAATCCTATGGAGGTGGCTAAAAGCAGGGTGTGTAAGGTGGCCTCGCACAGCCATCAGCGACAGAACTCATACTTGAAGGAAGAAAGGAGCTTGGCGAGGGTCCTCCAGGTGGAAAGCAGGGTGTGAGCAGCAAAACGCCGACTCGGGGGCTTGGTGTGAGCAGGGGGAGAGGAGGGACCTGGGTCCCCCGATGAAAGCAGGCAGTGGGCTCCATGGGCCTGGTGTGGGTGTGTGTGCCCCTGGCTTTGCCTGTCTGCCTGAGCACATGTGTGCCCATTTCTTCTGGGAAGAATTCAGGATTGTAGTTGTCTTCATCCTTGGAAGTAATTAGACTTTGTTATGGACAGTATCTAGTTTTTATTTCTTAATTCCAGAATAAAATGAGGTCTGCTTAGATCAAAGAGCGTGCACAGAGCTGGGGTTTCAGGGGTCAGGTGAGTGTCTCAGCATCTGATAGCAGTAGTCATTTTCTGGTGGAAGCCCTGGAAGCTGGAGTGCACAGCCTTTCACAAGACAGGTCGCGCCTCACTCATTTGAAATGACGACAGTGAAAGCCAGCGGCACTCAACCAATCTGTCCGTCGGGGCCACAGAGCCGAGTGTGCAGAGGCAGCGGTGTTAAACGTTCAGTCTGAATAGAAAGCTCTCCAGTGGACACGCGTAGAAATGGATGCTTATAAAAGCCTGACACAGTTGTTCTCAAGTACACGGGCTGGCTCTCCTGTACGCACTTCTGACTCTGTGTTGGAAGCATTTTGTCCTGTCTGCCCCTTATACAGCTATCCAGAGTCCTTGAGGAGCTGTTTATATTGAACCCCAGCGAGCAGGGAGGGGCCGCCGGGGGCCTGCAAGGGGGGCCTGCCGGGGTGAATGCGAGTGCAAGTGCTTGGCCGGCCCTTGGGGAGGGGGCTCGGAAGGATGCTCAGGGCTCTTCCTGTTTTAGCTTCAGATCCAGGCCCAGAGTAAAATGCTCTGCTTCTCCAGGTTGTGGCTGCCATTTTTCCAAATAGCCTCATCACCCAGAGGAGCTTTTATTCTTTTCTAACATGTACTTGCTACCTCAGGCGCCGTGAGATGGAGATACAGGTGCAGGTGCTGTGATGCGTGCAGGGACTGGGCAGAACTGCTGTGCTGGCTTGAGGACAGCTTCGGGTGTCTGTAAACAGTCACCCCACACGTTCTTCCTGGCACAGCCTCACTCCCCACTCGGGCACGCTGGGCATGTCCTCTGTGCTCTTGGTGCCGTGTTCCCATGGAACTGGGGTACAGACCACCCCATGGCTTAGAGCATTCACAGTTATTACCTCGTTCTGAGGGTTGACCGGGCTCAGCTGGGCAGCTTTATGGCAGCTGGGGTGTACCATGTGGGCCCTACTCTGTAGCTCGGTTCACCGTGTGGTTTTGCATTCTCCCTGAGTTGAGAGCAGTCCTCTTTCTTCGTAGCACAGAGGCCTCAGGTTCCAGCACAAAAGCAGAAGATGCCAGGCCTTGAACTGGTACTGGGGCAGCTCACTGCATTCTGTTGGCCAGAGCAAGTCCAGATTTCAGGATAAGGAAAACAGACTTTCCCTCTTGACCTGGGGAGTGGCAGAGCCGCCTTGCAAGGGGCATGCGGGCTGGAGATGTGGCTGTGGGGGAGGAGAGGTGGGTGATGGGGCCGAGGTCCCCCACCCGCACCCCGGCTCCTCCAGTACACCTTGGGCAGTTGAGTCCTGGGTGCGCCTCTGCCACTCCCACCCCACGAGCCCTGTTTCCAGCCTGCCTCTCTACCAGATGTAACGGCTGCATTTTAAGTGCCTGATCATTCCTTTCGGTCATTTTATAAACACTTAAAATACAACATGCTACTTTTGCCACCCTCTGGCTTCGGTCACTCTCTGGTACTCTTCCATTGGCCTCACTTAGCATCTGCTCACTGTTTTCTCAGCATTTCCGCTGATAGCCCCTCTCACATCCAACCACTGATAGCCCCTCTCACATCCAACCACTGATAGCCCCTCTCACATCCAACCGCTGATAGCCCCTCTCACATCCAACCACTGATAGCCCCTCTCACATCCAACCTCGTTGCCCTCTTCAGTGCCTGACCTCTGGCCCACTTCAGCCATCCACAAGTATACCCTTCTTTTTTGCTGTAAAAATAATAAGTTTATTGGCTAAAAAACAAGCTCTATTTGAAAAGTATCTTCCTTCAAATAATTTGGATACTTATTTTTATTTGTCCACATAGCAGAAACACTGGAAGAGAAAAACCAGAAGAATGCATGCACAAACATTCTTAACATGTGATCATTCCGTTCTGCATATGTAGTCAGTGATTCACAACATCATCACATAGCTGCATATTCATCATCACGCGTGGGTTTGTGTACATTTAACACCGCAGCGTCACCAGTGCAACCAGTGTCTCGTTGTGCCGGTTCTGGGAAAGCAGAGGAGCCATTCACTCTTCTGGATTCCCTTCTAGCATCACTCCAGCTCCTAGGGAAACAAGTGTACCCTTTTGTTGGTCCTTACACCAACTTCATTTCCAGCTCTAACCCTATCTAGAAAATCCCATATTATATTTCTGTAGGTGCAGAGATTTGCAAATGTGAGTTAAAGTGTGAAATTAAGCATAATGGGAAAGACAGTGACAGAGATGCTTGGCATCAGGGAAATACACATCAAAATCACGAAATACCAATTTACACCCACTGGGATGGCTATAATTTAAAAAAGCAGGCAATAACAAGTGTGGGTGTGGATGTGAAGAAACTGGAACCCTCTTACACTGGATAAATCTGGCAGTTTCTCAAACAGTTAAACAGTGTTACTTTATGACCCGGTAATCCCACTCTTAGGTGTAGAGAAGTAGAAGTATATCCATGCAAAAACTTATGCACACATGTTTATGGCAGCATTATTCACAACAGACAAAAAGTGGAAACAGCATAAATGTCCGTTGACTAATGAGTGGATAAGTTATATGTGTTGTATCCTTAAACTGGAACCTTATTCAGCCATAAAAGGAATGACTCATGGTTCATATGGCCCTGAATCACGATTCATGCTGCGGTGTGGATGGACCTTCTGAGCATTATGCTGAGACGTAAAGGCCACGTGTGGTGTGGTTTAATTGATATGAAATGCCCAGAAGGGGCAGATTCACAGAGACAGGCGACCGGGCAGTGCGGGTGGAGCAGAGAATGGGCACAGGCCCAAAAGGATGGGGGCAATCTTCTGGAATTAAATAGTGGTAGAGGGTTGCATAGCTTTGTGCAAATAATAAAACAACTAAATTGTATGCTTTGAACATGTTTTGCTATGTGAATTACATTTCAGCACTGAAAAAAGGAGTGAGGTATATTGAGCATAATTAGCAGGAGAAGTCAACAAGGCAAAATTGTATCAAACTGAAAGGTGGGAGGGGTTTCAGTAGTAATACCAGAAGAAAGAAAGTAAGAAACTTAAATTTTAGCCAGCAGTGTCAGGTTCTGGCAGAGACCTTGGGGCAGAGGTGAAGGCTTAGTTTAGAGGCCACATGAGAGCTGCCATTTAAAGTTCAATCAGTAACAAAGCCCACCAGTTCCAAATGCACATGAACCAAGTAGCCTAGCAACCAAATACATGAAAAAAGATGAGAAGAAAAATCAAACTTTAACTTTTTCATAAACTGAATGTTTTAATGCCTCATACACTATCATTTTGTAAGAAATCAAGTAGATATAATTTAGGAAGAGGCAATATAATTAATAGGATAGGATTAATGTAAATATACATTTAAATATAAACTTTGTAGTTCTTCCATGGAAGACGATTGTGTTTGGGGGAGCTGTTGTCACATTTTATTTGCTGAGAGTGGCCCCTCTTGGTGTCTTCCCAGCACTATGAAAAAGGGGAGACCAACAGATATCGCTTACATCCTCTATCACAAAGGAACTGTTCCTCAGAACAAAAGTGAGGAAATTTCACAGACTTCATTCTCTGTTCATAATATGGCAAGTCTAGTTGTTAAAGTTTTATGTATAATTTTTAAGCCCCTACCTCCGTCTTAGATGAAAAAATACTTCAGAAGAGCAGTTGGATCAAGGAAGAAGCCAAGAAACCAGTGCTGGCCCATTTGTAAAGTCATCGTGAGCGTGCTGTGCTATGAAAAATGATGGGGTGGGGCCACAGCAGCAGTTTGAAAAGCAGGCATAGCTCTTGGTGTTCTGACTGGCTGAGTAAGTTAAGCTCGGCTGAAGTCTGCTATAATTCAGCTGAGGAGCCAGAAATGCACCCTAAGGAAAGAGAAAGAATATGTATCAGAGCTACTAAATAAATAGGAAAAGTTGAGATTTGACCAAATAAGTAAAAGTAGGTTCCTAGACACAGGTACACTTACAATAGGAGTATCTTTTGAAAAGCATTCAGTAATTAGCAAGTGCTTTTGTTCTAAAACGTGAAGTTACTAATGCACTCACAAGGAGAGAGAGCAAGCTTGGGCATGCATAGCTGAGGGTGGGGGGAGTGCCTTAGAGGCCCCCCCAGTGAGTTTCTGAAATGCTAAGGAGGCAGCTAATTCCCTTATTACAGAATCTTTTTTTTTTTTTTTTTTTTTTTGGCGTGGGCAGGCAGCAGGAATCGAACCTGGGTCTCTGGTATGACAGGTGAGAACTCTGCCTGCTGAGCCACCGTTGTACCACCCTACAGAGTCATTTTTAATCCTGGAAAATGGCCCAAGTCACTTATTTATGCTGTAGAGCAAATGCACTTCCGGTTTCCAAGGCTGAGGCCTAGTAGAAGCACAGGGCAAATGGAGGCTTCCCCCACTGCACCCGCACAGGGAGACTGGGAAAGGGGTCCTTTAGGGAGCACCTCTCCAGGGGGCCGCCTCCCCAAGGGGCCCGCCTGCCCTGAGGTCCACTGCATTGTCCACCAATGCACGCCTTCCATTTTTGGCAAATGGGACGTGATTTTCCATTTGAGTTACTTCCTAGTAGAATATTTCCTTTCCTTCTAAAACCGTGAGTATTAAAAAGGGGGGAGTGCTTTAAAGAAACACATTAAGTATAAAATAATTTAAGCTTTATGTAGCTAAATGGCAGACAATGATACAGCATTGATTGAAGTTGGAGCAAAGGGACAAAATAGCTTTATAACCATTTCTGCTCAATTATTCCAAAAGGGATAAACCTTGAAGTAATGAATCAGAAATATTCCTCAAGCACCCACTGCCTCTGGAGCAGCAGGGGGGGTGGTGTGTCACGGGCAGCTGTGGTGTGGGCAGAGGGGCAGGGGGAAGAAGGGGTCAGCTGTCCCGGATCTCCCCAGCCCACCCTCGTCGCCCAGCCACCCGTTGCTCACCCAGGACCCCAGCGCCATGCGTGTGCCCCCCACCTGACTCTGTGCCACTCACCGTGGCCGCTGGCAAACCCCCTGTCTCCGGTTTCATCTGATGGCATTGTTGGGTCAAGTTAGGGGGCAGTGGTCCTCCAATGCCCGGCCAGAAGTACTTTGTGCCTCCCCAGAGGCGCTGCCGACTGGCTGTGCCTTGCACAAAGGCTGCGTGCGGACCCGGCCGGCCTTAGCCTTGTAGTCGTTCTCGGGTTGGCGGATGATACACGGGCCACCTGAAGGAAGTGGCGGTGCCTGTCCTGGGGTGTGGCAAGCGGTGGCAGTGGTGCTGACGTGGTGGAGGCCGGGGCCGGTGTGGAAGGCACGGGCACTGCCCGCACGCAGCCCTCGGGCGGGCAGGCTGCGGTGGCCAGGCGAACCTTACTCGGCCGGTCCAGAAGCCCCCAGGCCTCTGCTGGGTGGACTCATGCCTTAACCTGGCTGGGCCTGGCAGCGCACCCCCTCCCACCACAGCGCCGGGCACTGAATGCAGGGGCGTATAGGGGCGTGCACACCCAGCCCCCATCCTTGGGAAGACCTGCGCACGTGTGTGGTTGGGGGGAGGGTGTTGGCTGCTGGGCCTGGTGCCTCTGGAGCACCGGGGATGGGAATTGGGGGGTGGGCATCAGGTTGGGGAGGCTGCCTGTTGCAGGGGGCGTCACTCTGAATGCTGCAGCTGGGGTATTGGCTGTCTGGTATCTGCCGCTTTGTCCTCATTTCCGAGAGCAGGGTTGAGTTCTGACGGCTAGAATATTGAATGAATGGAAGACGCTTTGTCCTGTAAAGCAGCTTCGTTCTAGGATTGCCCCCCCCCCCCGCCCCCTTTCCTGCGAGGCTGCTCTAACACCAACGCCTTGTCCTTTTCTTGGCAGTAATCCAGTCCCTCATTGCCCTGGTGAATGACCCCCAGCCTGAGCACCCGCTTCGGGCTGACCTAGCTGAAGAATACTCTAAGGACCGTAAAAAATTCTGTAAGAACGCTGAAGAGTTTACAAAGAAATATGGGGAAAAGCGACCTGTGGACTAAAATCTGCCGCGACCGATTCCAGCAAGTGTGAGCAGAGACCCCGAGCAGTGCATTGACACCCCGCAAAGCAGGACTCTGTGGAAAATTGACACGTGCCACCGCCTGGTGTCCGCTTGTGGCAGTTACTAACTTTCTAAGGTTTTCTTAATCAAAAGTGGTCTAGGTACCTGTAAAGAAAGGATTAAAAATTTAAGATGTTCTAGTTCTGCTTTCTTTGTTTTAAAAATCACTGCTTCAGTCTACTTTGAAAGAATGGTGTTTCTTTTCTTGTCCAAATTTATCTAAAGTCTTCAAGTTATTTAGCCTATAAGGTTAAAAAAAAAAAAGTGGTGTTTCACCTTCTCTCCCTCCCCCTCCCCCCAGCCCATGCAGCTCCCACTTTCTTGCATTCAGTTTATTTTTCACTTACTTTCCCAGCCCCAGGTCCCAGCTCTTCCACAAAGGAGAAGAGTCGGCTCTGGCATTTCTGATGGCTTTTCCTCTCCCGTGGTGCACTGCCTGGTGTGGCAGTTGGTTCATATTCTTCGGACTCCAGTTAATAACATCCTTTAAAAAAAAAAAAACACGAGTAACAACTCTCCCTGCCCTACCTCCCCACCCCCACCCCACCTTCAAGCTGTAAGATGGGAAGCCCAGTTCTCATAAGAAGATCTGGCTGATGCTGCCACCCCGCTGTTGATGGAACGGCCAGACCCCATGGTTTTGTGTGCACCCAGCCTGCACCCGCAGCCCCAGCCCTGGGCCCACCCCGGTGTGAGGGCCTGCCAGCCGAGGATGCCACCCACTCATGCCTGCGATGAGCCCCTCTCCAGGAAGTCTTCCCAGACCAAAGGCTGCCACTCCTCTCGCCAGCGTCTTAAGAGATACGGTGGTCACTGCGGACAAAGCTCCGGCCAGAACAGCCCCTCGAAATGCCACGCACCACTGCAGGGAGCTCGGCCGAGGTGCCACTGCCTGCTGCCCTCCAGCTCCTCGAGGCACAGCACCACCATGGGCCCCCCTCGGCACCGCCACCCTTCACAGGCTGGGACCGGCAGGACCCCCAGGAGCAGGCCAGCAGCCTGACCAGAAAGGCCGCCGGCCCCCTCCCTCCTTTGGACTTTCAGCCTTTGCAGAAGCCACCTCCACACGAAGCTCACTGACTAATATCCTTTAAATGTGTTTTATATTGTTTTGACTGCCTTTTTTTTTTTTTTTTTTTTTGGTAGAAATAAAAATTGACCTTCAAATTTATCATCAGATGAACGTGTAAGGATTTGAATGTTAATGTCTTTTCCAAAGCAAGTGGGACTGTCCCTGAAAGAGTAGAGAACACGTGTCACTGGCACCCGGGGGGAGCTGGCAGCCCAGTGTTGGGGTGTCACCACTGGTGGCTCCCCCTTGGGGGACCCAGTCCGGTGGAGCTGACCTAAAGAAACTTTGCTTTTGTTTTCACTTTAGCACTCTAATGAGAGACCTTCCTAGGCCTTTCAGACTGGTAGGACTGCGTGGCTTTAGCTGCTTGGTGAGGAGTGCGGGGTTCAGCTGGCAGCCAGGGCATGGGCACAGAGTCCCCGGGCCTAGCCCTGCTGGCGCAGGTTTCTGGAGACTTCCCGCGTGCCGGGGTCAGCACTTCCACACCTGTCTCCCTTAGCAGAAAAGTGACAGCAGACTTTGTTTCACTCACACTAGATTTGTAATAAAATGCCAAATTCTGTCAAAAAGCTGTCCCAGCACACCGCCACTGGTTCCTGTTACTTCTCTGGACCCAGAAGTACTGCCTTTCTTGGAAACCGTCCCGCTGCTTTGTGCCTCCACCAGCGCAGCTCTGCCTGCCCGCACCACCTCACCTTCGCTCACCGCCGACTTCTCCTCCGTGCAGCCACCTCTCAGGGACTCTCTGCTTGGGCACTCGCCCCCCTCCCTCCCCAGGGTTTGCCTGGTCAGCAGAGGCCTGGCTCTTGGAGGGGTGGGCAGGGGGCCTTCTCCCCCGCTGTGGCCGAGCCCATGGCCTTGGAGCCAGCGGGTGGGTAGTCCTGGCTGTTCCTAAAACCAAAAGGCTGTGTCCTTCAGGGAAGGGGAGCTGCCTATGCAGCCGTCTCCCCCCAGCCGCTGACCTGTGCTCGCTCAGGAATTTGGGCCCGTCTGGTTCCTGGAAGTGTGCCCGGTCCTTGCTCCCCTCCCCACCCCACGGTGGAGAACAGGCTTTCTAAGATGCCGCGACCCCATTCTGCTGCCCCGAATAAAAATGCTCTCTGGCACTGGTTTGCACGCGTCATTTCTTCCTTACTGGGAGTGGGCAGTGCTGGGCCTGCGCTGTCAGAGAGTGGGGAGGGGGCAGCTTTGGCCCAGGCCTGCAGAGACACCTGGGCAGGTGTCTCGGGTGGGAACAGTGACTTGCACGCATGGGCAAAGCGTTTTAGTCCTTGTGATGCACAGCTGGTCGCAGGGAGTGTGCCCTTCCTGCCAGGTTTTAGGGGCCTCTGATGAGAGCCTTCCCGGAGTGTCCTTTAACAGGGTGTAAACAGAACCGGCCTGGTGCTGCCCGCTGGTCGCCGGTGGGGCCGCTGCAGTTGGGCCCAGCCACAGCCGGGCACTTGGCCCCTGAGTCTCAAGGCAGCCCTGCTTGACTCCGTTATCCCTACTTTTACAGAGTCTCTGAGGCTCAGAGCAGCTTGCCCGAGGGCCTCTGGCTGGTGGTTCCACACTGTAAGACTCCTCTGGTTCCTTCTGAGGGCTCCCTTCCAGCCCCTGAGCAAGGGCCCTATAAGGCCCCTCCTGCTCCGGCCCTTCTTACTCTACTCTTGATGGTTCGGCTCCAAATAGGTGCCTCCGTTGTCTCTGTGCCTGTGCACACCGTGACCTGGCTTGTCACCCTCCTGCCTCCTGGAACTCCTCCACCAGGGGCCTCGGGACTTCCTCATGGCCAGATCCCATGGGCGGGTGGATTCGGCTCCTGCTCCCCTCATTTGGCAGTGCCGGGCTTGGTGCCAACCCAGGCAGGAGAGGGGCCCGGGAATGGCCCTGCTCTCCCAACCCCAGCAGCCTACAGGGGATCTCTCAGCGAGGCCCAGGAAAGCATGTTCTGCTGACCTGTTCTGGGCAGGGAAGAACCCCACTTCGGCTTGAGGCTTTGCAGGAATTTCCAGATTGTTCCCAGCAGTGTACCAAACTGCGGCCCTTGCAGGCCCCACGTGTCCTGGCCCCCCTGCTTTGCCCAGCTGCAGAGCTGGCCCTCCACCTGATGAGGAATTATGGGTAACTGTCAAGGATCTGCAGGAGCCACCCCGGACAGCTGGTTTGGCACAACCGGTATCCCCAGTCTGGCCCTGGCCCCTCTCTCCATCTCTGATGGCCCCCAGGTCTGGTCTGCGCCCTTACCTGCCCTGCTCACTCCTGGGTGGTGGCAGCTACCACCACCCCCAGCTTCATCTAGCACCCGCACAGACCCCAAAATCTCTGCCTCCACCCAGCACCCTTCCAAAAGGACCCCCTCGGGGGAGGGGCAGCGGGCTGCCCTCAGGCTGGTGCAGCCATCAGCCTGTGAGTGCAGCGGGGTGGAGCTGGAGCCGGGGCCAAGCCCAGGAATTCTCATTCGCAGCCAGCTTGGACCCCCCCCACCCCCACCCAGGGAAGGGGAAAAGGGCTGAGGCTGGAAGAGGCAGGGCCAAGGGGCAGGCAGGCAGGAAGGAGAAATGAGCCCCATGTCCCTGGGTGGCCTCCCAGGCTAGGAGAAAGCTTGCTCGGCCCCTCACCTGTGCCTGGCCGCACCGGGTCTGTTGCATGTGGAGTGAATGAACAAGGAGGTTCACAGCGCCTTGGTCCGTTATGAGGGGGTGACGGTGCCTGCTGCATGGGCATGAGACAAGGACACAGGCCCATGTGGTGACTGGAGCTGGGCAGAAGCCTCCGCACCATGGAGAACTCCCCTTTCCTGTTGGCTCCCTGCAGCCCAGGGCCCCAGAGCATGGAACACCCCCACACCACCAGGTCCACTGTCCCCAGAAGATAGCCCCTTCCTGGGAAGTATTAAATGCTGCCTAGGAGCTTACAGCATCTGCCCTGATTATCTCCTGGAATGGCAAAGGGCTCCCTACTTATCACCACTGGCTACTTTTTTTAACCAAAAATTTAGATGCGCAATATACACCTCCCAAAAGGCAACCTCTGGGGACAAGAGACTTGGAGGCTGCTTTACTTCTCCTGGACAATTGACCTGGTTTGGGGCACGGTCTGTGTTCCTGTTTCCATGACCCACGGTTTCTTGGACGGGGTTTATAAACTCCAGTTTGGAAGACGCAGGAGATATTTTATTAACACAGCCCCTGCTCCCCAGCACCCCTAAACAAGGAAGCTGTTTCCAAGGCCAGTGAAGGGCCACCAAAGTCTGGGCAGGCCCCTGCCTGCAGCAGGTGGACACTCGTGACCAGAGGACACAGCGTCCGACCCTGGAGGTCCCAGACCTTGCTGTGGGCTCTGGTTTCAGGCCGCTCAGGAGCTCAGTTTCCTGGATCCCTGTCTCCAAACCGAAGCGCCTTAGTGCTGGGCTGCCCGCCCAGGTCAAGGCGGGGTGTGCTCCAGGGACAACGGGGCCCCCTCCTCGGGCCTCTTGGTGACCAGATCGTTGAGGGCGCAGAGCTGCACGCCGTCCTGGGCGAGCCGGGCCCGCAGCGTGGGCGCGGTGAGGACGCGCAGCTCGTGCAGCCGCTCCCAGGAGCAGGAGAAGGCGTCGGGGCCTTCGCCGCAGCCCCCCGCGGGCGGCACGCTGGGGTAGCCGGGGTGTGCCATCAGCTCGGCCGTCAGGACGTGGCCCTCCGGGATGCCCTCCAGGGCCCGAGCCAGCGCCCCCGACACGCGGTGCGGGGACATGTGGCGGCCGCACGTGCTCAGGCCCACGAAGGCGTCAGTCCACCTGCGGGCGGCGGGGAGTCAGCGATCAGAGGGTCCGGGCCGCGGCGGGGGTGGCAGGGGTGGCGGGGGTGGGGGTGCGGGGCCGCTCACCGCAGGCCGTGGCGGGAGAAGGGGCCCACGGCGGCCCGGGCGTCGCGCTCCACGGCGCAGGCGAAGGCACGCGCGGCCGCCTCCAGCCACGGGCAGCCACCCACGCCGCGCTCCAGCGGCAGCCGCGTGAAGCACACCCCGCAAGCCTGCAGCGCCTCTGCGAACACCTGGCGCACACCTGCGGGCGGGCCCCGGGTCAGGCCACGCCCCCGTCCGGGAGCACGCCCCGCCCCCCCCGCCCTCCACCCCCACTCCCCACCGCCTGGGAGCGCCGCCCCCTCCCACCAGGGAGCACGTGCACATGCTGGTGCCCGTCCACGTGCGTGGGGTTCCGGCCCATCAGCTCCCGGAAGCGGCTCAGCTGCGCCTCCAGCTCTTCCCGCACCTGCAGAGGGTGGGGGTGACAGGGGCCCTTGAGCGCTCGGGAGGGGCCATCGGGGCGGCCCCCCTCCGCGTGGCCGGGTCACACGGACGGCCCCACCCCTACTCAGGTGGGTCCCCGCGAGCGTTCCCTCCCCCCGCACGCCCCCGCACCTGGGGCAAGGCCACGACCCCGGCGGTCAGCGCCTCCCGGAACCCCATCTTGCCGAGGAAGAAGCCTTCGGGGCCGAGCAGCGACGAGGCGCTGGGGCGGGCGGGACCCACCGGGCGGCCCTCGGACAGGTTGGCGTGGAGGCCCGTGGGAATGCCGTGCGCGCGGGCCAGGCCCGCCGCGCTCTCCGCCGCCGCGCCATTGACCAGCAGGGACACGCTGGTGACGGTCCCCGCCAGGAAGGCCTCCACGATGCCCTCATCGCGCCGCGGGCAGTAGCCGAAGTCGTCCGCGGTGACCACCAGCCGCACGCGAGGCCGCGCCACAGCCACCGCCATCCCGGGGAGACCGAGGGGAGCTGGCCGCACCGCCCAGCTCCGGCCCCAGGGCCCGGCCCGAGGCCCCGCCCCCGACGCACTCGCCCGGCCCCCGGCCCCACGGAGCCCCACCGCGTCTGCGCCTTTGTCCTCGCCACCTGCCGGCCCCAGCGCGGCCCTACAGCCGCCGCGCCCCGGCTGCCAGCGTGAGCTTTCGTGGGAAAAATCCACCCCACCCACCGAAACAGATCTGAAGAAAAACATTCGTCCTGCGCCCTCTCAGAGATCATCACCGTTAGCTTTCTGGATCGTGTGCTTCCAGGATTTTCTATGAGCAAATCCTCCTTCTCCACGCAGCGGGTTGTGTGTTTTGAGAAGATGCTGTCTCGTTCCTGTGCAACCTTCCTTTGGCAATGACTGCGACCCTTGTTCGTATTTTTAGTAGACATTTGTTTGTATTTCCTTTTCAAAATGCCTTTTGCAAAAGCTCTAAACAATAAGAGAGTGGACCTTTTCTGTAAAAGGTTTGTTTTTGCTCAGTTTGACATTTGCTTTCCACTTTTGTTTATGTTTTTGGAGGGAAAAATATAAAAACTGAAGGAAAGCGTGTAGAACAAGGGCTTGGTTTAAGAAAGCATTAGTGCCGGTTTCCGTCTCGGGAGCTTTGGGCTTTCGTAACTTCAGTTTCCCTCTAGAGTCCGGAAAGGCTTCCCTTAGCTGTGACTAAAAAGAGTCACCATGGCTAACGCAAAAGTTTTCATTGTGATGTTGCCATATTGAATATCCATATGGCAGGTTCGGTCTTAGCGTCCAGCCGGTGGGATCCATAATGTCATCTGTCTCACAGATGAAGAGACTGAGGGTCAGAGAGAGCAAGCGTTTAGGCCAAGGTGACCCTCCCAGGATTGCTGGGTCTGGAGACCAGCCTGGGCTGGAGGCTCTGAGGGCAGGATGGGCATAAGGACAAATGATACCCACGTGGGGCGCTTGCCGGTCAGGGCTCGGTCACCCTAAGGGTCCATCGATGGGGCGCATTAGGCATTGGGGATGGGGGAGTAGGGGGAGCGCCTCAGTTCCGGCCCTGGAGGAGCGCTATCTGGTGAGCACATAAGGACTAACACTGAGTGGCCGAAGCTGGGCTGAGAGCGGGGCTGGTGGAGGAGGCCGGCTGGGAGCGGGCCCGAGCCCGCGTCTAGGGGCTCCCGGGGGGCACCCATAGGCGGGCCCCGAATTCCTCGCGAACGCGGGCGGGGCTGAGTCGGGCGGCCTGGGGGGCGGAGTCCGGGTGGCCCCGCCCCAGCCATTGTGCCGGGGGAGCGAATGGGCGAGCGGCCCGTGGCGAGCCAATCAGGACGCGGCATGCAAATGAGCAGGCGGAGCGGCGGGCGTGCATTGTGTTGCCGCCCTACACCTGGTGCGGACCGCGCGCGCTAGGACGCGGGTGCGGTGCGGTGAGTGCGGCGGGCCTGGGCTGGGGCGGTGTGAGGCTGGGAGTAGGGAGGGCGGGCACGCACCGCCCCCGCCCCGGCCCCGCCCCGGCTCCCAGCGATCATCAATCCCGGAGGCCGCAGGTGGACCCCAGCCCCAGCGGCATCCAGAGCTGACAAACCGCAGGCCCTCCGGGACGCGTGAAAGCCACAGGGTGCGGGGGGAGAGAGGGCCCCGCGATTCCCGGGGCCACTGACACCTTAAAGGCCTGGCTGGGCCCTCATGCTGCCGTCTCCCCTCGTGGTGTAGAAGAGCCCAAGGGAGTGAAGGCGGGCGGCGGGTCCCGCCACCAGCCCCATGGCCAGGTGTCGCCACCACTCGGGGTACCTGGCTGACGACGAGGCGGGCCACGTCGCGAACTTGGCATGGGTAAGTGTGCCCCGCACGGCCTCCACCCCGGGGTCCCCCTGCGTGCCCCACCCCGGACCATGCAACCCCTTTACATTTTCCTCACTGCCTCGGTGATGCTTTTGACACTGATTGCCTTCAGTGTCACAGCCAGGAGGGGCGCGGAGCCTGGTGTCTGCTCAGTGTTGCAGAAGCGGGGAGGTGTCAGGGGGTGACCCATTTTGCAGATGAGGAAATTTCACCTCTATGGGGACAAACTTGCCCAAATCAACCCAGGGCAGTCTGACCCCAAAATGCACACACCCTGCCCAGCTAGCTCCCAGGAGGATCCCAGGGACCCAGTGTCCCCGACAGGGCATCCCTGCCCATGGTGACCCTCCCATCTGTCTGCTCAGGTCCAGCTTCCCAAAAAGCCACTGTTCCCGGAAATGGGGCCGGTTTCCAGGCCTGGCTGCACCCCCCACCCACCATCGCTGGGTGGCCCTGGGGGCAGCTCTGCTCTTCGCAGTCACCAGCATCACCAGCCACGGGGTTCTCAGCCCTTTGGCAGCTTTCTGGATTTCCTGACCAAGGGCCAGGTGTTGGACAGTCTGCAGACCGTGGTAGAGGAGGCCACGGAGCGCGTGGCTGCCGTGAAGACAGAGAGCGGGCTGCCCCTGGTGGAGGTGCAGGACCCATTGGAGAAGCCCATCGGGCGGCGGGCACGGGTCCGGCCGAGTCTCAGCACCGTGCACCGGCACCGGGTCCAGCCTAGCCTCTGCACCAGGCACCCCAACAACTACCCTTCCTGTTCCAGCTCTGCTTCTGACTCCAATAGCAACTTCTCTGCGGGCGGGGGGCTGGGTCCCTGCAGCCGCGACAGTGGCCTGAGTGCCTGTGGCTTTGGCATGCTGCCACCCATGAAGAATAGACTGCTGCTGGAGAAGAATCTCAAGCGGCTGCTGAAGCTGGAGAAGAAAGGGGTAAGGTCTGGGGAAGAGCAGGGGGCACCGTGGAGACCCAGAATCCAGTGCCGGGGCCTACCTGCTCCCTGGGTGTCTCCCAGTACCCACCACCACCATCCCACCAGCACCTCCGCCCTCTCCCTGCAGAAAGTTCTCAGCCATTCCTGCTCACAGAAAGACTCCCTGCTGTGGGACTCGCTGGGCAGCCCGGCCAGCGGCCAGTGGACCCCAGAGCAGCCCCTGTCCTGGTTCTCGGGGCTGCTGGGCTCAAGCTCGGGCACTCCGGAAGTGTCAGAGCTGGGTCCTACCGAGAATGAGCTCATCTTCCTCAGGCATGAGCTCGACAAGGAGATCAAGTCATTGCTGAGCCAGCCAGAGGCCCTCAACCTGCCCGGCTACTGCCCCATCCGTGAGCCGCACCTCACTCTGGACTTCCTGGCCAAGCACCGTCTGTTCTCCACCCTGCAGCAGGTGGTCGGCCAGGCCGTGGCCAAGCTCAGTGGCGCCCGCCGCCGCGACGGCTGTCCCCTCTTCCCAACAGCCAACCAGCCTGCCCCTGAGCAGCCGCCGGACCCTGAGTCACCTGACTGCCCGGCCGCTGGGGGCCATGGCATGGAAGAGGCCTACGAATCACTCCCAACCACGGCCTCCAGCCCCAAGATGGCCCAGAAAAGAAGCACCAAGAGCAAAGGACGGGGCAAGCTCAAGGAAGGGAACTCCTCTATGTCTGGCACCCAGGTGGCTACCAGGTTCAGGTCCAAGGGGATAGCCACAAAAGAGCCTGAGGATCCCGGCCCCTTGCCGCCCGCTTGGCAGGAGGCATCTGGCCCAGAGCTCCAAAGGCAGAGACCAGTCCCATCCCCCACCACGTCCCCAAAACCTGGCCGGAGGAACCAGCCCTGGCGCAGCCTGCATCTCACGCTGCCTGGCCCTGGTGTCGTGGTGGACCTGCCCGCCAGCCAGGACCACATCTCCTCCCCCATGCAGCCCTTGCTTGCCTCCCCCTCCCTTCTCTCCTCACACCTCCTCCCCACACTCTACCCATCTGGCACCTTGATGTGACCCCAAGTAACCTCCATGGGGGGGGGGGGCACACAGCTCAGGGATGGATCTCTAGGCAGGGAGCAGGGCCCCCCCTTATCTGCCACTCCTGAACAGGGTGACCCAGGGATCTGGGCCCAACGGATGAATAAAGGTGATTTTTTATTCTGGGCAATTTTTTTATTTTTTAGCATTTGTACATGGCTCTTGGGAGGCCCTCCCATGCGCTGTGTCTAGGATATGGTAGGCTTACCACAGAGGGGAGCCCTGCACCCTGGTTCTACCCCACCCCCAACTCAGCCTTGGGGAGGGGAAATTGCCTCCAGGGGTGCTTGGAGAGATGTACATAGGTCTCCAGAAAAGACATCTCCCCATGCATCAGGGCCCAAGCACACTTCCTCTGCACATGGACCTTGGGTGGAAAATTCCAGAAGCCCAGGGAGGCTCGGGTTTGGCTGATATAGTGGGGGAGGGGGGAGGGGGGCACTGGGTTTAACAGTGGCTTCATGGTGTGGCAGGTGTGACGTGTAATGACGTGGGGAGCATGAGGGCTGGCAGAGGGGCAGCATTTGTGCAATGTGGATCCGTGGGCTCGGGGGATGAGAGGCCCCATGGTTAACTTGGAGTGTGCTCCCAGGGGTCCGAGCCCCCCCCCCCACCAGATGGCCCACGGGAGTGACGTGTCTCCTCTTCCCTCCCGGCTGCTGTGCAGAGCCCCCATTTCAGGTTCCCGAGGAAGAAGCAGCTGCCCTCCATCTCATCCAAGTCCATGGTGTCCCACCTCTCCGACCCCTGGTATGAGGAGCTGGTCGACTATCTGATCGAGCAGGCCGTCTCCCTGCTCGTCTACAAGTACAAGTTTGAGAAGAACCTCTCCAGGCAGCTCGGCTTCATCTCCTTCCCCGTCACCGAAGCACTCATGGACCTCTTCCTGGGATTCAAGAAGGTGAAGGGCTCCCAGATCAGCCTGTCCTCGCAGATCGACTGGACCTGCCTGCTGCGCAAGCTGGAGGAGGCAGAGTGGGCCCAGCAGTCCTCGCGGCGCCACACCTCCCAGCACAGCACCGAGCCTCCCTCCACGCTGCCTGAGCCGACTACCGAAACCGACCAGGACGAGGCCACGGAGACTAACATCACTGTCGATCCCGAGTCACCTGACAAGCAGTTGCTGGCCTTCCAGGAGCCCACAAGTGGTGGGGAGAAGGAAGACAATTACTACAATGAGGAGCATGTGAGCCCAGTGGACCCCAAGCTCTCCCTGACATTGAACACCAGCCTTGGCTCCATTCCCCACAAGTCCACGGAAGTGGTAAACGTCCAGGATAATGAGACCAGTGACAACCTGGAGGGCAGGTACTCCTCAGAGAGTGAGGGTGCATCCCAGAGTCTCCTCGAGAACATGGTGGAAGCCATAGCCAAGGGCTCCACGGATGTGGGTCATGGTGACCCACCCTGAAGCTCCTGTGAGCCACAGCCAGCACTCGATGCCCTGCTCCTCCTCTTGCTCCATCTGAGTTACTGTCCACCCCATCTGGGCCCCCGCCCTGAGCAGGGGTCAGAAGGAGTCAGGAGGCCAACAAGAAGCTTTGCTGAGTCTCAGGGGAATGGACAGGAGAAATAAAGCGTGTGTTTATGGAACATGTTCTTCTTGTCCAGATATTGCAGCCTCCTTTTCTGATTCCTCCACTCCTGCCTCTGGGCTTCCTGATGGCTGCAGGGCTCCAGCCTTCATGACTGCATGAACCAAATTTTACTAGCATCTAACATTTTGCCACGATTGCTATATCATCCTATCTTTCTATCACTCTATCATTTTATGTCTGTTTATTATCTAAACATTTGTGAGTGGGTTGCAGACATCATGTTCCTTGAACACTTAATAATACTGCCATTTTCTAAGAAGGATATTTCCTTATGCAATTATCTTAAATCCAGTTATCAAGTTGAAGAAATTTAACATTGACATAAATTTTGCAGTCTGTTTCATTTTTCTCAGTTGTCCTGATAACATCTGTTTGAGCATTTTCTCCATTAGTAGATCCCATCCAGGATCATGGATTGCATTTAATGTCATGCTGCTTTTTGCCCCCTGGCCTGCATAGCTCTCCTTTCTACACTCATCCTCCTGCTCTCAGAGCTTCTCAGGACTTTTGGTCCCTACTGGCAGGGGCCCTCTGTGCATTGGGACTTTTTCTCCTGGGTCTCTTCCCCTGCCAAGGACAGCCCCCTTCCTAAATTTATTTTTGTGGCAGTACCATATATATGCCATAAAATGTGCTACGTTAACCATTTTTATTTTTTTAATTAGAGAAATGATAGGTTTTCAGAAGAAGCATATAGAAAATATAGATTCCCCAGATCACCCTGACATACACACAGCTTTCCCTGGTATTAATACATTGCATTAGTGTGGTATCTTTTGTTACAACTGATGAAAAGATTTTATAATTGTAAATAATTATAGTCTAGGGTTTACACTGCGGTTATAGTCTACAGTTCCAAGTTTGTTTGGTTTTTATTCTAGTGACATATACATAACCTAAAATTTCCCCCTTTTGGTCACGTCCAACCACAGAATTCAGTGGTGGTAACTAAAGTCATGGTGTCGTGCTACCATCACCCATATCCATGACCCAAACTCTTCCCTCACCCCAAAGAGAAAAGCTGTACCCATTAAAGCAGCAACTCCGCCTTCCCCCTCCCCATGGCTGCCGGTGACCCATGATGAACTTTCTGCCTCAATGAATTGGCTCATTCTAGATATTTCGCGTAAGTTGTCGAATCGTATGCTGGTTGGTTTGGTTTGTTTCGAAACACGCTGTCAAGGCTTGTGCGTGCTGCAGGATATATGAGAACTCCATCCCTCTTTATATCAAGCAGTGTTCCGTTGTAGGAATGGACCATGTTTTGTTTATCCATTCATCCATTGGTAGACACTGGGGTCCTGTCCCCTCGGACCTTTGTGTCCCCAGCCCCCTCCTGAGAATCTGGACCACATCAGGCCGTAGACTGGCTACCTGGGGTGTGCAGCTGTGTTAACAGCCAACCCCTGTTCTAGTTTGCTAGCTGCCGGAATGTAATATACCAGAAACAAATGGCTTTTAAAAAGGGTTTTTTAAAAATAAGTTGCTACTTCCAGGCCAAGATGGCGGCTTAGCAATGTGCGCCTTTTAGTTCGTCCTCCAGAACAACTGCTAAATAACCAGAAACAGTACAGAACAGCTCCTGGGGCCACGTCAGTGACCGGACACACAGTGTACCCCAGTCTGGACCAGCTGGACCAGCTGCAAGCCCCCCCAGAACTGTGAGTTCCCCAAGCCATGGCGGCCGGTGCCCCTCCCCCACAGGTTACTTCCCAGTGGGGAAAGGAAAGAGATTTTACCAGCAGCAGGGGCTGAGCCCAACCAAAAGCCAATTGTGGAATTAATTAATAAATTCTGACTACTAAAAATAGGCCCCCAGCTCAGGTGAACCTGGTCAAAGCGGAGGTCGCTCATTTTTGCCCTGGCACCAAGGAGGGAACCGCTGATGGAAAAAGAAAAAAAAAAGGAAGCAGAGGTTTTTGTGGCTGTGTTTCCACAAAGGCTTGACTGCCTTTGGATAAAGCGGCAGGACTTCTCAGCCTGCGACTGCCCCAGGCATAGGCAGAAGCAAACTTGTTTGAAGGCTTGTCTGGAGCCTGTGCCTTCCCCAGGGGAGGGGTGAAGCCCAACTCAGGTGGAATCCCTCCCTCAAGGAATTCAGACACCAGGGCTTGGTAATTTGAAGCCATTAAAACCAGCCTACAACCTCTCTTCTGTCTCCGCCACACCCCCAGCAGGGAGAGTCTGCCAAAGTCAAAGATACTGCATCATCTTATGCTGGTGGGACCTGCAGGCAGACAAGCACGACATACTGGGCAGGATAAGAAAAACGGAGCCCAGAGACTTCACAGGAAAGTCTGTCAACCTGCTGGGTCTCACCCTCAGGGAAAACCAATGCAGGTGACACTTTCCCCCTGATAGGAGGCCAGTTTGGTCTGGGAAAATCTGGCTGGGGTCTATAATACCTAAGTAGAACCTGCTAAGGGTGGGGGGAAAAAGGCACCACACAAGTAGGGCAAGAAACAAGAAAACAAGAACTGAAAAATTCTTCTCTGTCAAACAAAACCTAAGCTAGAGGGCGGCTGCCGTGGCTCAGCAGGCGGAGCTCCGACCTGCCGTGCTGGAGGTCTGGAGTTCGATCCCTGGTGCCTCCTGCCCATATGCAAATTATAAAAAAAAAAA